>JAHWFP010180990.1:11857-53675 GCA_023313725.1 Lithobius niger | reverse complement strand
GGCCAGCTAAGGCCGTCAGACGCTTGAGCTCCTCACAGTCAATACAGCTTTCTCAATCAGCTGCAAGTCGAAATCGAAAAGTGACATCTGTCGGCATTAATTTCTGAGCCTTCCAGCAAAACAATGGCGATCTCCGTGTCGTGTTTTGGTGATGCAGCAATTAAATTGTTATATGGGACGTAAGTAACGTACTCTTATCGCAATTCTTGTGTTAGTTATTGTGTAAGTGATGAAAAAGTCAAACATGCATTTCAAAACAGATGTAATTGCCCTTTAATCCGCATATATGCGGGTTAAAGATGCACTCCGAACAGGTTTGAGATTATTTGAGATTATTGAGATTGTTTGAGATTATTTGAGATTATTTGAGTACACTTGATGCATATTCTCTAGCCATATTCTACTAGTGTTGTTTTGACCACTACTGTGGTTTAAAATTATGTAGCTTAGGCCAGGAAAAAACATTAGTTTGTTTCTCAGGTATTTTGCCCACTCTTTAGGTGTCTGGCTTTTTACTTTATTTTTTATTGTCAAGTATAACTCTGCATAAGGAATTTTGAATCACTTCACTCGCAGTTTGCTGTAAAGTAACCTCATACCTGTTCGGAGCGCATCTTTAACCCGCATATGTGCTAAATGCGCTGCGAGCGGGGTGGAAACATCGGAGGTAAAGTGGACAGTATCCAAATTAAACTAATCAACTAGTTAGGGACTCTCTGTCAAGAACTATTTTTTGGTATACTAGGTTGTTCATTATACAGAGAGGCTGCTGTTATCTTCAATTTGAGTCTGTATTTTTTTTTCTTGTAAAGAATTAATCTCGTTATGGATCGGCCGGTACTGTTGGTATGAATGTATATGGAACAGAGCTGTGTGTATCGAACAACATTATTAAAAACCCAGTGAAACTGGTGGCATCGTTGTTGACTGACTGCATTGGGGTCAAATTACTCGTTCTCATTCGAAGAACCCTCCTCGCTGTTTTACCAAATGTGATATCCCTTTTACGTATCAGCACCTTGATCTTCCTAATTTGTGTAAAATTAACTCTTAATTTATGCAGAAAACATGTCAAATTGTGTCACTTCCGGTCCCTACTTCCTCCGTTACCTCGTGCTCAATCACCACTGTTTCTTTTGCTGAAGGCACGGCTTGGTCGTGTGTTGAGCGCTGTCGAATCTTTTCGTGTACTTCTACTAATCAAGTTGATTTCGCTCATCACTATTATGCCTCAGAAGACGGGATGATGATGTCATGGGTCGTTTGTGACGATTTTCGCACTGTCATGCTTTGGCATTGAGGCCCAAGATGGCGGCGGCGTTAAGCTATTTCCAATGTGTTGCCGACGGGGCTTATGTTTCTGTGAAGGCGTTTTGTTGAGTCGATGTCCGTACTACCCAATATAAATTAATTGGAATGGAGAATATGCTAGTGGTTTGCGGAGTGCGTTGTTTATTGCCTGGCAAATTTTGGATGCCATCTTATGAACAAAGAGTTAGAAGTGTTTGGGAGTGTCCCTGGAGCTGGGTTTCCGCCAGCTGGCTAAAGATGGTGGTGATGGAGCGCGAGGTAGCGGAGGTAGTAGGAACCGGAAGTGACGCAATTTACCATGTTTTGTGCATAAATTAAGAGTTAATTTTATTCAAATGAGGTAGATCAAGGTACCAATATGGTAAAGGAATATCGCATTTGGTACAACACCTTCGTCGGATTCTACTAGGAGAACTTTGACTCTCCTGTGAGAACAAGTTCCCTGTAGAAGCTCCATTTTTTGATTGCTGCAGTAACCCATTGCTAAAATTTTGTATTGTCTTGTGCTTTATTTTTGTAAAATTTTTTTGCATTACGGGCTTATTTATAAATGCATATATATCCTAGCACGCTTGTTTTGCATATGATTTGCTTGCCATATTTGCTTTGTTGTATTTTTTGTTCTTTGTATTCATGCATGTCTTTTTTTTTCTTTGCAATTTGATGATGATGGTGTAAACTAAACGAACAACGAAAATTTCAACAGCAAAATGTAATTATTACCAAGAAAGCCTTAAATTCTAACGATAAAGCCGACTCTGCTTTAAATTGTGCTGGCTTTCCAAGTGTATCTTGTGATTGCTCAGCTCGCGTCGTACATACTTTATACATTTTGTGTTTTTACTACGGAACGTAATGTTAAATCCCACAATCCTGTGTTTGAATATTTAGCAAAATTCTGTTTGCAATACAATTGTTTTGTACTAATAAAAAAAGAAAAGTTCTAGCCAATTTGGTTTACCAATTGCGAAGTGAAAAGCATCCCATATCTGCCTTAAATTAAATATTAAATTTAATAATGCAAACGACATGCCGCAAACCTAGCATTTCCACAATTGTGATAAAGTTAACCAATCAGTTACTGAGATAACTACGATTATCAATTACGATGATTACGATGAGCAGTAGTTTAGTTTGATTGATTGTTATAATCTCCCTCACCCGTCACCTGCCATTCAGATTTTTCACCCAATTCAAATTTGTAGAAAACATATTGTAGTTGCATGACACAAACCTGGTTTACAGGTGCACACAACCCTTTGCATGGTGTGGACAATTTATTTTGCTCTTTCTATCCCCATATAACGCAGCCCAACATATCCTGCTTCCAACAATGCAGAATGTTTTTGATAAACCCTTGTTAATGAAGCTGTGAAGGAGAAGTGTCAGCGGACTACAGCAGCTCTCACACTTCGATTTGCAGCATTTTGAGTAGTTTTCCAGTTTTTTTTTAGATTTCGTCAAACTTCTATTGTAGGTATACCAAAACCTAATGAATCAGCCTGGTGGCATCGTAACTCGTTGTAGGTCTTAACCTTGTAATACTGCATGTTCCCGACTTGTACGAGACAATATTTTAAAGTTAACTAACTTAGCAAGTTTCATTTGTAAAGTGATTCAGTGAACACACCTCAACCTAGTTGCTTTCGGTCCAGACACTTTGCTGACTAGTATAAAAAGCTCCAGAACTTGACAATCGTTAGGCCTATTGTAAAATAAAAAAACTAAATGCTAACTGTTTTTATGTCAGGCAAGGGCACCAAGAACATAGAATTTTCCTGTTCTTGTATATGGGAATCACACTATCTTGCAAAGTGATTGCATTTATTGAAGAATTGTGGGGGTGGAGGGGGGGGGGGTCGATATCCATGTAAAATAATATGCAGATGACTAAAAACTAATGGCTATGGCTTGCTGACGATTGTCACGTTCGTCAACAAGCCATTCGTTTTTAGTTATCTGCATGTTATTTAACTTGGATAACAACCCCCCCCCCACCCACCCCGCCTCTCCCACAACACTGCTTTAAAAATGCAATCATTTTGCAAGATAGTGGGATTCCCATTTACAAGAACAGAAATATGTATCCAAACGTCACTAGAAAGTTGCCCCTTTTAAAATTTAGTTACTTTCGTTTACAAATCTAGAGCAGTGACCAATATACCTTAGTCTTATCTAACAAACAACCCGGTTTCATTGCAAACGGTGCTATGACAAGAGATTGACTGCCAATTTAATGTTTTATCAGGAACGTCTTGGGTTATTTGGGGTAGTTTGTGGGTAAAAGGGCTCGAGTTTTGTTACCTGCTCCAAATGTAAGAAGTATCTTGCATGCTTTGAGTAAATCGCAGCTGACACGAGCGTGTAAAGCATCTTGAAAAGGTGTGTGCCCAACCACTGACAATCTGTTGGATTGTTGGATAGAATAAATATTAGAACAATAGACTGCTGATGTCTTGATTACTTTAATTTGCATTGCTTAACAGTTTAAAATTAAACAGCCTAGAACAGCTGTTGTTTAAAAACAGTTGAAGTTTCACCTGACGTGACAGCTTGGTGCACACCTCATACAGGGTTCAGACAAAACCTGGAAATATCAGGAAAAATGAAAACGGAGCCAAAACCTCAGGGAACTTTCAGGGAAAACAAGAATTTTTTGAAAATCAGGGAAAACGCAGGGAAATTTGAAAAAATCCTCTTGTGTCTGTTTTCTAAGTTCAGTTAAATTAGCAGATCAGAAACAAAATCCTAGCTAGTGCCAAATATTGCAAATGGTTCTTTAATATGTTCAAACATTTCAGATAAACCAAATCTTATGGTAGTACCAACATCTGTGATGAAAATATGTTTAGTCCCGTCCAGACTAGTGTCTAAAACAGCTATTCTGGAATGTTGTATTATTTTCGTACAAATATTAATAAAACCATTAGCTACTGCCTGTTTTCTCTGACTAAACATCTCGTAAACACCTGGAAATTGTCATTGGATGCATCTGGAAAACCTGGAAATGTCAGGGAAATTCAGAATTAAAAAGTTGTCTGAACCCTGCCTTAGCATTGCATGTTGAAGTGGTGATCTCTGCTAATAAGTTCTAGTACCGTTTTAGGCATCCTCAATCTAGCGGAACTTGTTAAGCTCATTCCCCAAAAATTTGAACGTTTCTGGTATTAACGAACCGTCAAAATCAAATCCACAATGTCAAACGGGTAATAATGTCGAAAACTACAAAAATAACATTTGACTCAATAATTTTTTTGTGTAAGCATACAAAATTACAAATAGATTAAATCAACAAGGTTACTGATGTCCCATTGAAGAACCTAAAAGCTAAAAACTTGTGTTTTCCGCGAAAAATTCTTCACCACTTCTGTGATGCTTTCTGGAGCGAAAAAGCAATTCTTGTGGATGAGTGTTTGTAAGTTTTGCAACACATAATTAAGTACAAAGTTAGGCCTCTAATACCATTGGTTTTTTGCTCAGGTAGAAAATAAAGCAACAAGTTAAATCCCAGCCGAGTTATTTACTTGACCTATTTATAAATTGAAAATGATGTGACCTGGAACACATTTTCAAATATAACCCACGCTGTTGAAACCCTAATTTTTGTCCTTAGTTTTTTTTTAATTGGGTAGTAAGGTAAAAAAAAAAAGCCCAATTTTCTGTAAATTCTGCGACGTATGGGTTGGTTCAGTGAACTCCTTTGGTAACGCACACGTCAACAAGTTTGATTAAAATGAAAAAGAACACAAATATAAGAAGTACTGTAATAGAACTTCTACAATTGCAAAAACATGTGTGTCCTCTAGAAGCAGATATGTTTCATAAAAACAGTTAATAAAACTACTTTTCACTTTTTTGTTAATATTAAAATTTACTGAGGCAAAACGAAGCCCATTAACGGGTTTAAAACTAGAATAGAAAAAATGTATTCGCAAGAAATTCAGATCCAAATGTATAACAGTGTTCATGGACATGGTAGAAACGATGAGAGATAATTTATTTGCTGTAAAAATTAAGGAACTAAATTGCTAAAGAGTTGCAGTAGTCGCCAATAGAAGCCGAGTCGCCTTTATCTTATAATTTTAGCTTGTGCACACTTTAAATATTCCTTTACTGCTAGGCGCGTGTAACGTTTACGTTATCATCATCTCTTTTAGGCGTGGGTAAATCGAAGAAACTAGCGAAGCGACAGGCAGCGTATAAAATGCTTCAGCAGCTGAAAGACACACCCATCAAGCAAGAAAATATTGCTGCTGAAGATGAGGAAGAAGAGGTAAGTAATTTTTTACTGTGGATTTTTGAAAAATATGTTCTTAATTTATTGTTCTTGAAATCTCCTTGAAAGTTCTAGTATAGTTGTCTTGGTAGGGTTAAATTTCTTGTAGGGTTAAACTTTCACTTTCGTCAAAATACCACCTTTAAATTATTGCTTAAATTGTTTATTTACTCCTCATTGTCGTCTAGCCAACAATGCTACTTTATCACTTTTAGTTTTGGGCATGTTGTTGAGCAATCTCTTTGCTTAAAAGCTTAAGGTTAATGAAGTGCTATTGTAGTAGCAGGATCGAAAAAAAAAATATTTGATTCAGAAATTTTACGAGTTAAGTTATAGAAAACACCTGATGATTGCAATCCGGTGTGTAGAAGGTGCAGACGTGGGATTTTTGTCTACATCCATTTAAAGTTTGCGTCAAATACTTGGAGGAGAAATGCCACACATTGAAAAGACATGGAAAAAAATCGGATCTAAAACAGGATTAACGTAAGCGGCTGGCGTCTCGGTTGCCTAGAAAATCGTTTTGAACGGGAATTCCATGTAAGCCCATCAGATTGCCTCTACAATGTTCCCAATCAGGTTGTATGTAATGATTTAATTTTAAACGATCTTTTAAAAATGAAACCTAATTTGTCAAATGCATTTGAGATTTTAAAGGGTAATGTTTCTATTCCTACCTAGCCTTTTTCTTGACTGGGACCTCTTGAAGGTTGTTCATGCTGGTGAACTGCCTACGGTTATGTTTGCTGATCTGGATGATATCGCTCTGAATAAATGAACCACCCGACCTTCTCACGTTTGTTGAACCGGAAAAGGTTATTTAAATGGAAAGTGAAAAAAAGCATTGTTGGCTAGACAACAACGGTGCAGAGCCTGGCTAAGCACCTCTTTTATTGATTATTGGGCAAATGAGCATTAAATATACGATTTAAGCTATAATTTAAAGGCAAGTATTTTAGTATAAATAAAAAGTTAACTATTATTATTTTTAATAAAGTTCCGTTTTTCTTTTTTTTTTTGACAGTTTTTTAGCCTTTTATTCAGTCTTACGTTTTAAAACGGTAAATTGCAAACTTTGCCATAAGAGTAACTTCATAGCTCATCACCAGTATCATTGATAGAAAATAAATTTCAGTATGCCATAATTAACCGAGTAATTCACAGGGTTGCAATCAAGTTTCTGTGTGCCATGAAAATATCCGTTACCTGATTTTTATCATTCTCCTTCTTTTGCTGTGCAATCTAGAGTTTAAAGTTCTTGGATCGTCCGGCGTCGCTGCCCACTGCGCATACGCAGCATCTGCTATATAAACACAGACGGAGGGCAGTTCTTCATCTTTCCTTCTCTACGCTTCGACCTGCTAAGGTGTGCTCTGTGCGCTCTTCATTGGAACCTGTTTGTCCACGGTCGCCCTATGCCTCGTGCCAAAGGTACTCCTCGGGACCCTCTTCCATGGACGGGGTCCTCCTCCTCTTCTATGGTCGTCATCTCTGATGACTCACCCTTGCCTGAATTTTCAGCGCTCGCTGCCTCCGGTCCCCGATCGCCTCAAGTGAACTCCCAAGTCGCCAACGGTCCCCATTTTAGGACCATCACAATCCGATCGTCTGGTCGCCTCTGGTCCGACCATCAACACCACTACCACTTCTCTGATCCATCGCTGTCAACCTCGGCCCCGGATATCCGGTCCCCTTCAACAAGAATTCTTTCGGGCCAAGGAAGTGTATTTCCGCCTTAAGCTGCAAATCAAGACCCTTCGTGTTAGACGAAGGCGACTGGCTCTGCTGTTCCTATTGACTTGTCCTCACGGTTGTCTCGCCGATCGACTACCTCCCATTCAGTACCAGTGGACGTCGGCAACGAACCACTCAAGGGAAAAAAATTCATGAACTTATGGATTCGGTGCTTCGGTCTTTCAGCCATAGGCGACTGGTGTCTCCGGTCGCCCCTAACTCCAGCCGATTTACAGACGACTGGGTAGCCTCTACAACTAAGAAGATTCGTCTGTCCACGGCCGACACTACTGGTCCCTCCCATCAGCAGGAACCACCTTTCCGTTCTCCGTTTCTTCGGCCGCATCATTGTTGCCTTCACCGGAATCAGACGCCTCTTACTCAGTCTATGACGACCGTCCACCCCTGCCGGTAAACCGTCTACCCCCGCCGGTCGACCATTCTGATGTACTTTCAAGAAATGCTCACTTCGACCGACCGGTCGACCCTGATCCCTCCGTGATCTCTTTTCAGACCTCCTAAAAGCCATTGAAGACTACATACCGCACTGTTTCTTATACAAGCCGTCACCACAGGCTACCGATCCTTGCAAGAACCGCGGTCTCTACGGGACTCGGCTTCGGTCCCCGCGACCAGCTTCATCGTCAAAATCCGGTCCTCAGCCAATCTACTACTCTGCTTACCACCCTTCTTCGTACGGGCGGCCTAATTTTGGGCAACGGCCCACCATTGCAACTCGACAAAGATCCGCCACTGCCTCTTGCCAGTCGCGAATCATTCTTCTTTTGCCCCTCCGGTGATGGGGCAGCCTATCCCCATAACTTCGACACCTATCCCCAGTCAGAATTCTTCATTGCTTGCGTCAAGTTGGACTTCGGTACCTCCTTGTACCTTCCTCGTCGAGTCTCGATCACTTCTTCCGCTGTACGCGTCAGCGACCGTCTTTTGCATCTTGGTCTGCGAGCGGCTTCCCAAGCTGACGTTTTGAACACGGCCACCAATCTGTGCAAAAACTTTCCATGGATGCACCTCCTTACGAGACCAAGGACATTGTATCCCTGGTCGGCCTGGTGTTTCGCAAAGCCTGCTTTGCCACCTTCCACTCCATGAACTGGCTGACACGGGCGCTCTTCAATTCGACACTCTTACTTCGTGGCGTGGAGCTCAACACAGTCCCCAGCCTTCATGATTCCACTAGACATGTCCTTCGGAATCAACCAATTCATGAGAGCGACACTCTCTTTCGGGGGCTCGTTCTTAAGCTCTACCTTCACCTGGACGTCACACGGAAACCAAAGTCATACAACTCTAAAGGCCCTTGACGGCAGCGGCCGGTGGGACCTTCAGTCTCCACCGAACCAAAGGACGACTGGGTTATGCCTCTACCCCGTCCAGAACCTCGCTTCTCCACCACGACATGCTCTGTCGCCCTTTCCGAACAAGAGACAGGGACTCAGTCGTGGCCGCCCCTACGGCCGTAGCTCGACACCAGACTACAGCAGCTGCCACAACTCCCCCGGACCACGCCAGCGACCCCGGTCCTCTCATTGACAATTACCCCTTGCCGGTACCTGTACGCGGCCGTCTGCGGTTCTTCCTTCTGGCCTGGCAAGAAAGCACAACCGACCAAATGGTCCTCCATTATTCCCCAAGGATTTCTCCCGTCCTTTTACCGGTCGCCTCCACTTCGGTCTCTCCTTGGCTAGAAGCACCATCGCCAACAGTCTTCCTTAACACCGTAATCACAATTCTTTTAGCAAAGTGTGCTGTACGGGCTGCACCCACTCCGGAGCAACCAGGATTCTACAGCAGTATTTTTCTTTGCCCCAAGAAGACAGGTGATCTTCGTTTTATTTTCAACCTGCGGCCGTTAAACCACTTTTATCAAAAAATCCACATTTTCAAATGGCGCCCGTTGAAACCATACGGCACTCGCTTCTTCCCGGCGACTGGGCGGTCTCCATAGACCTTGCGGACACCTACCTTCCTATTCTGCTCCACGCCTCGGTTCGCCACCTTTTCCATTTCGTATACAACAGGACGGTATACGAGTTCACCTACCTTCCGTTTGGCCTCAGTGCAGCAACAAGAGTGTTCACGTTGGTTTTGAAGACAGGGCCTTGCTTTCCTTCATCAGCACGAAGTACGCGCCGGTGCTTACCTGGTCTACTGGATTCTCCCCCATCAGACAGACTCAAGCTACTCTCAAACAGAGACGTCACACTAGGACTCCTGCATTGCCTAGGTTTTGGAGTTAACTTCCCGAAGTCGTGTTATCCCATTATAAAACTTTGTATTTCTAGGTGTGGCCTTCAACCTGGCCCAGGCGGTCGTCATGCCCTCCCCAGACATGATATCGTATCTACTCCAAAAAATACGGACCTTTCTTTGGTCGGCCACCTACACGCTAACACGACTCAACTCCCTCATCAGTTTGCTGGACTCCGTAGCTCCTCTAGTTCTGTATAGCAGATGGATGGTACGACTGCTCTACCACTTTCAAATCGACGAATGGACTGCTCGGTCGTCCGCCCACCCCAGGCGGCAACCGCGTGTGGGTAACTTTCCCCTCTCTGCCTTAACTAACATGGATGGACGTCCAGTAGCTCACTCAGACGGAGCCCCTTCACGATCCCCCGCTTGACGTCCATTTAGTTTCCAACGCCTCCCTTCAAGGATGGGGCGTTCACAACGGCGACCGTATGATATCCGGGATTTGGCCACCGAACACCACCGACCACATCAATGTTCTAAAATTGCAAGCGATCCTCCTCGGTCTTACACATTTCCAACACCTTGTCACGAGGAAGATAGTACAAATCCACATCGACAATTCTACAGTGGTCACCTCCACATCGACAATACTACAGTGGTCACCTATCTCCGAAACGGCGGGGGAACGAGGTCTCGCTTTCTCCATCAAGTCGCCTCCGACATCTTCGTCCTATGCATTCGCTTGAAGACAGCCTTACTACCGCTCCATATTCTGGGCAGTCGCAACGTGATTGCGAACTCACTGTCGCGACGGTCCCCTCCAGCGGGCGAATGGTCCCTCAAAACATCCATTTGCACGTTTCTCTTCCAACTATGGAGGCAGCCGTATCTCGACCTCTTCGCCACGAGGCTCAATGCCAGACTTCCCCAAGTTGTCAGCCCGGTCCCCGACGATCACTTGTGGGTACTGGATGCCCTAACGATGGATTGGAGCTACCTCTTCGGTTACCTGTTTCCTCCACCCATACTACTCCCCCTGGTCCTGCGCAAGGTGGGTCCAGTCTCCGGGTTGCTTCATCCTGATCACCCCCGACTGGCCGTCGGCCGCCTGGTTTCCCCTCTTACTCAGCCTCCCGATCGACACTCCTCGATGCCTTCCGTACATACCGGACCTACTGTCTCAACATCTGGGGACCGTGCTCCATCGCAAGCCCCGGACGCTCCAATGCTTTCATCAGGTTACTCGAAACAACATGCGTTCCTTTGGAACAGGCCTCTCATATTGCCTCTATAGGCAGTCCGGTTATCCGCCAACAAAATCTACGACAGCTATTAACGACGATGGCGTTGTTGGTGTATGCCTCAACAGATCAATCGAGTCGCTCCGACTATAGCACAACTTCTACACTTCCTAACAGACGTCTTCAATGAAGGCTTGAGGGGTTCTACTAACCTTGTCTACCGGTCTGCCCTGAACACTGTTTTTCGGGTGGCCGAATGTTCTGCACTTTTGGATGACTTCCACATCTCCGCTCTCCTCAAGTCATTCGAACTCGAGCGACCGGTGGGTTTGCCGCCTTTTTCCAGATTGGGACTTGTCTATAGTCCTCACGTCTCTTCTTTTGACGCCCTATGAACATCTGTCTTCATGCCGCCTCTGTCGTCTGACATAAAAGACGGTCTTTTTGGTAGCCCTGGCCGCCTGTTTCTGATGCAGCGATATACAAGCTCTCTCGGCGACCGCTATCGACTATTTCATTCAGAACAACTCCTCTGCGGTCACCCGGACCTCTCGAGCGTCCTTCCGAACCAAGACCCAAAAGCCTGGTGACCATACCAATCATATCTGCATACCAGCCTTGGCTCCCAAAGTTGGCAACGAACCTGAGAAGACTCTGTTCCTGGTCCGTGCTCTTTGATATTACTTAAAACGCTCCAAACCTCTACGACGCGGCTGCTCTCAACTCTTTCTCCCTTTCGCATCAGCAACCGGAGAAACGTCGACACACTTGGTCGCCACCTGGATGAAGACTGTCATCTTGGATGTCTACAAAGGTAATGTTGGGCGGTACCAGAAATTTTTCAGCCGGTGCCGGTACCAAGCTTAGTACCCCGGTAGTCGTTTTTCTCCGGTACTTCTGAATGAGGCGCGGTATCTGGTATTATAGTGCTGCAATTTTAAAATAATAACAAATTTTATCTATGTAGTTTAATGGAAAAAAATTTATGGATCCCACCCCCCATGATTTATGCTTACTGCACGTTTCCCGTAAAAAAAGCTTCTAAAATTTGTGGTTAACGTGCTATCCAAGTAGAGATGTAAATCTAAAACGCTGGTTGTAGCATCAAAGTTATACAAATTTGGCTCCAGTTTTGTGCATTGTTTAGATTCCAATTTTACCATTATTGATCTTTAACAGATTGTTGCACTGTTTTGATTTGAGCCCTGCAACAAAAGGACTAAATTAACTATTGTAATAATTTTAATGCTTTTTTTCTTATTAGAACAATACCGGTATTTCAACAATGCACGGTATTTGGTAGTGCTATATTTTTGGTACCGCGGTACACCTTGACAACCAGTTTACCCAACACTACCACAAAACTCTTGACATAGACTGCGCCGACCAAGGGATTCGAGTTACCGCCCATGAACTTCGAGCTATCTCAACTTCTGGGGCCACCACAGTAAAGTTTCTATTACTGACATTATGGAAGCTGCGTCCTGGAGACACCCGAGTGTGTTCACATCTCATTACCTACGAGATATGTCGGTCCAAGCTTATGGCTTGTGTCGCATCGGTCCCTTCGTTGCCACCAAGTGAATACTTTAAATCCCCTAAGCGACACGATCTCCATCCTTCTAGAATCTCCAATCATTCGCAAAAACTTGTCCTTTTGGGGAACCGGCGCGCTACCCTAGGGGGCTCCGTCAAGTAGCACCCACCGCCTTTGACGAGGTCTGTGGAATGCTAAAAATCAGGTAATGGATATTTCATGGCACATAGAAAGCTACAACTGGTACAACTTGTTGATTTTGGCTTCTATTGCCTTTATGAAAATATACATGATCTATCTCCTACCCTCCTCCCTTTTGTGTCACCATTGGGGCCCTTAGAGGAACGAAAGATGAAGAAATGACCTTCGTCTGCGTTTCTATAGCGTAGGCTGCACATGCGCAGAGGGTAGCGAAGCCGGACAATCCGAGAACTAATCTCTAGATTGCACAGCAAAAGAAGGAGAATACTAAAAATCGGTAATGGCAATAGAAACCAAAATTATCCAGCTGTACCTGGTATTTTGGGCTTTTTTTTTGCCAAAAAATCGAGAAAATTAAATTAGATCAGTGATTTTTTTTCACATCAAAGCTGCCGTATTTACAAAAAAGTTTCACGGTTAAGAAAAATGGGATGTTGTTGCATCTACTGTAATTGGCCATGCGGGTTGCATCTAACTGATTTAATTAGTACGCATTTGTTAATTGTGATACAGTGTACAGTCAGTTACAGATAAGCCATTTACTTCCATTTTCTTTCCTTCAACGTTTTTGATTTATGGCTACAGTAAAAATACTTTTGTACCATCATTCTGCAGCTTTCTCCGTCAAACCCATTTCGAAGTTTTGATTACACCAATCCAAATCGTGAAACTATTCACATCTGCGATGGAGATCGTTGCAATGTGTAATGCAGCTCTACGACATCCATTACTTCTCTACTACTGCATCACATCCATCATCTCAGGCTCTCGAGTACTTATGTTACGATCTGCCTGTTCATTCTGTGGAGGGTTGAACTCACCGTTCCATTTTCTTTAGAATTTTCAGTTTTCTGTTTCTCTTTGAATTAGTATTAAAACTTCAATTCGTACATAGTGACGGCGTTCGTTTTTTTAATGATTTAAATTAATTAAATCATTTAGTAACTGATATTAATCAATTTCACTGTTTATAGTTAATCAATTAATTTGTGTTAATAGTTAATCATTGCAGCCCTTATAGTGGAAAGTCAAAATATTTTTTCCTGTAGGAAAAAGAAATATTTTCTATTCCCATTTTCCCAGCTACAAAATATATGTCGTTTTCTGACATATTTACCTTTGAACTTTGAAGCTGGTAATTTGTTTCTCCTGAGTGTGTGTTGAGAGTTGTTCGGCTCCACTGCTCTGTAACATCCTGGTGGAAACTGTCATGGCTGTGATGGTTTTGTCCACTCACTGTTAGTTCCTTAAGGAAAATTGCAATTAACATGAAAATGTCATGAAAATGTGTAAGGCCAATTTGTGTGCTTGTTGGATCAAAGAGCATAGACATTTTTGGCAAAACATGGATGGGTATAAGACACCACTTTTCGTTTAAATTATCACGTATAGAAAAGGAAAGAAATTGCCAGTGTAGGTAGATGCTGGATATACAAAAATTGAAGTGGCTTTTTTTTTATTTCTCTTTTTTTCCCCGCTCTCTTGCCCTGACCCCGGTACAATGTTTCTGACTTTTTTGGGGTAGAAGAGTTTTCTCATCCCTGTTAATGTAAACATTAATTCATGGTTATTATAGCATGAACTTCGTGCAAGAAGACCCAACATCTAATCGCAACAACTATCGCAGTTAATTTAGTGTTTCCACTGAAGTTGTTTTGTCCACTGAAAACAAAATCACTGGTTAAAATGAATAATAATAATGTAGCCTAAATAGCTTGGTGATATTTTACTTTTGTAAGAGGAAAGGAACAGAACCTTTTTCTTTTCGTGGCCAAACTCAGGGTTTGTTTGGTGGTTCATTTTTTATGCTTGAAATTTGCATTACTTTATTTTATTTTGCTAGTCAAGTGGCCATAATATTCAACAACGCTACTCCAGTCTGAAGGATAACAAGATTCCAACACTCACTCCTGGACACAGCCAGAAAGTGAGCCAGTTCCACAAAAACCTGAAGACCTCAACTGGCAAGCACCTTTCAAGCTTGCAGAACACGGCTCTCAACTCCCATAGCATCAACTATGTCACCCTGCTACAAGAAATTGCGACTGAGCAAAACTTTGAGGTTACATATGTTGATATAGAAGAATTAAGTAATTCAGGTAAGATAAAAATTCTGATTGCTTGCTTAATAAGCTTCTGTACGTAGCTTGAAATTTCACATGCGATATCCACGCTGTGTCCTTCCCAATCCCTTCTGACTAATTTTATTCATAGGTACAGTACAAGGTCTGATCTATGTTAATTGAAATTGTGCGGTACCAATGTTTGTCTCCATCTACGACTGCTTTTCAATGCCTTTGTTTCAATGCCTTTTCAAAGTTTTCATTCCCTTTGTTTTAAGGCTGTACCGAGCGGGATTTTTCTCACTGAGCCGATGCCGAATTAATTGATTTCAAAATGACCAAGCATTGTCTGGAAAGAAAATAACCTCACTAAAACAAAGATACATCCCTAGCTTAGGGCTGGACACACAGGCTACGATACTGTATTTAAAAAAAACACGCTTGTTTCATTAGATTATTTACTCTTTTTTTCAGACTTTTGGGGAAAGTGCGAAATGAAAATAGATCTGCTCTTAACTAAACATGTGCCATGACTGTCGGTCAAAGGAGAAAAAAAGCTTGGTCGGCTCGGATACATAGTTAATCGGCTAAGCTCTCCAAGCAGGCTCAGCATCGGTATACCCTTACCTTTTTCCCCTCATGAAAAGTAAACAGGAAAGAACCTTATTGTTCAAGTGAAATGCTAGATTCAACCTCAATCCATTCAGGGGGAAAAGCGGTATTAAATAAAATTTGAAATTTGTGTAGCCGCTTTTCAGTGAACATGTAGCAGCGATCACTTTTAATTCCTTCAGTTTACATGCACAAGCTTGTTGTTGCAGCTGTAACCCCCTGGTGTATGCTGGTTGCCTTCTCTGGTAGACCACGTTTAGCTGAGCCCTTCTACAAGTCTGGTTTGTTTAACGCTTTCGGGTGCAACGCCACTTTTATTATTCCCTGCAAAAACGACCATGGCCGAAACATGGCTGCCAGGCTGCCATAAATATGTTGCATGCCGAATGTAAAATAAATTATAGTAAAATAACTAAGTAGTCTATGGGATAAATAATTGCAGACGTAACAATTTTATTGTACAAAAATATACTTGGGACCATCATATTACGTAGTTTGATTTCAATTAAAAAAAAAAAAATTATGAAGTTCGACTACGTAAATGCGCTAGCAACCTAACGAAAATATTCAACTTGTAGTGCCCGGAAGATCTTTTGCTGCTTCCGAAATCTTTTATTTTTATTTTTTTATTTTTTATACTGTACAAGTAATTGTTTTATTTCCTCAACGAAAGCGATCGGTCTTCGGCCGCCGTTGTGCGTTGTAGCTGGCTATCGCGGACCTGCTATCTTCACTGGCTGTGACCTTGACTCGCTTTATGTGTTGTGACTAAGGCTGTACAGATGCAGATACCGTATTGGTAAATCTGCAGATATTCAATGTATCGGAATCGGATCAGAATCGGTAGTTCTTAGAGATTCCTTTGCAGATACCACACTTCACCCTTGATGATTTAGAGTTTCATGTTTCCTGCCTGCTATCTGCCACAGTTCTGGAAATTGAAGTGCAACACAAAGTTTCATCCTGAATAAAATCCTTATCTGTTGTCCATAGTAAGGCTGTACCGAACGAGAATTTATCAGCCGAACCGAACCAAACCGAACAAACCTTAAATAAGCCGAACACCGAACACTTCCGAACCGAACAAAAATATACCAAGCCTATCTATTGAAACTAAAATGTAAAAGAACTTGGTTCGCAAAGATTCATCAAAGCACAAGTTTCTTAACAAATGTAGATATTTTCACATGGACTTGTAAGTCCATAGATGTTTAAACATAAAAAAATCGCCACTACTTTTACATTTTCCCTTATAACTTCTGAACCGTTAAAGCTAGGAACTTGTGGTTTGGACCAACAGAAAGCTGGCGAAAAAACCTTCAAAATGGTGTATTCAAACATCAAAATCCGTCGATTAGAAGTGAAAATATGTTCGGTTTGGTATTTTGCGTTTCAAAGACCGAACACCGAACCGAACCGAACACCCTCTGTTCGGCCATGTTCGGTTCGGTTTGTTCGGTTCGGTACAGCCTTAATCCATAGCAATTGAATGAAGCCTGTGCTGGGAACTTTGTGTTCCCTGCCTTCAGACGGTCACCTATTCCAAAAATAACATTGCAACACGAAGTCTCGTCTTGAATTAAATCGGCATCGTTATCGGTTTAACAGATATCATACGGTATCGGATCGGTATCTGCATCGGATCGGTAGAAGTGGTATCGTTACAGCCTTAGTTGTGACTTGAGACTGGGCCCCAACACGTTCAAGGATCACGTGCCACTAACAAAGGCGTTTCAAAACTAACATTGTACAGGGTTCGTACCAGTGCTTACCAACCTTGTAAGTCCTTATTTTTGATTTTACTATTTGTAAGGCCTTAGAAGTCCTTGAAAAATTGAAAATGCAGTACTTAGTCCTTGCAAGTCCTTTTGATTTCCATAGCAATTGAATGAAGCCTGTGCTGGCAGCTTTTGTTCATATATCATTTCAAATTTATTTCTTAAACTTAGATGCTGAACCCCTAACTACTTTACGGCTACATTCATAAAGTGGTTGGCAATATCATTCAAAAATCTTGGAAACCGGTACATGGCAGTGTGAAAATTTAATAATACATATGCAGTACCTACGAAGCAATTCTCATTGTAATCCTTTTAATATGTTCAGGTTAGCTTGCCCTAGTATTTCATGGCAGTGACTAGTCAGCACGAGACATTAATTTGGCGTTATTGTACGGACGTTTTGTCCAGCCAAGATTGCCAAAATGTTCGGCATGCTGTAGTATAAAGTGGGTATTACGTACGAACTGAATTTGGTGTTGCTTTATTAGAAGGCATATTTGGGTCTGCAAGCTTGCCACAACCTGATTCAACACACCCTCTTTTGTACGCAAATTGTGTAGTTATGTCGGGTAGGTTTTTTTTTCTTGTCCTAAGAGACTGGGAACAGTAAGAGCAAACTTCTGTGGCAACCGTGTTAGGACTTTGTCGTTACCTGGGATATAACTTGAAATTGGAGATAATTTTCAATATGACCCGACTGAAAATAACTATACAAAATTTGACCTATAATGGTGTTCTATACCAGGTGCTTCATAAAAAATTACATTTTACACAAGTGGGCAGTAAAACTTCTCACTGTTGTCCGGTGTGCTTGACATTGGTACTTAAAAGTCCTTACATGTCCTTGAAAAATGTCCTTACAAGTCCTTGAAATCCTTTCAACCGAAATGGTACGAACCCTGATTCTAACAGAGAAGTTTATTCAAGGAATAAAGGCAGTGACGTAGAAGTTAATCACATCATTCTTTGCAGGCAATAAAATCGGGATTACTGTACCAGCTTTCGAACATGACCAAGCTGGCAACCTTGTGTTGCATGTTGAGGAATTGTGATCACTTGAACCAAGGGCTATTTTCAGCAAACTAGCAATTTCACGTCAATTTTGACGACACTACAAACAAAAAAAAAAAGCTAAATATTTTGGCTCCCCTCCGACTCCCTGCAACCTTAGGCCTTGGGTTGGGACAGTTGCCGCACTAGGAATTTTCCTATTTTAACCCTGGTAGTATTCCCTCTACTTGTCCCCCTCACATGCTGTCAACAGTGTGTTCCGTAGAACCCGCAGCACTATGCATTTTGTGTGTGTGTCTAAGAATCTATTGAAGAGAGGTACAATACGAGAAAACTTCATCTGTGGATGTCATAGTTCCGATGAGGGCAAACCCATTTCTTTCGGTGCATACCTCCTCCCCACCCATACTGAGGGAAAAGGTAATTTCCTGTTTAAATGTAACAAGGTCGATGCACCCCGCACCTGCTGTTTGAGGAGGCAGAGTTTGTTCCCGCAGAAATGAAGATGGAGTTAGATTAGAGCCCCTGAAGTTCGCATTACATGAGAATCCCTACTTCGAGGATGACGAGAAAATTGCCAGCCTTCAGGCGAACTCCTTGGCTGCCCGGTAATCAACAGAATCAAGGGAAGAGATCTCAACCCTACCTACGAAAGGGGTCGGTCTCCACAAGGCAAAGAGAACCTTTTTCCCAGGGGTAGGGGTCTTGGAAAAGGACTCCCGGGATTGATATTCTCGTAGGACCCTCCCTGCATCCCTTCATGCAAGACATGCGATACACGGTTCATCCTGCCGATGGTATCAAAAGGATACACTCCATCGTTCTTAAGTCGGCCAGCTCTTTCCACTGACCCTGTGACCTAGTTCCAAGACAAAGGCGACGAACCCACGTTCGCTGAAGAAATATCCCAAATTGTTTTGAAAGGGGCCATTCAACTATCTCTACCTCGAACACTGGGTTCCTACAGTCCGGCGCGGGTGGTTCCAAAAAAAAGCCTGAGTTTTCAACTTGAGGTACTTGAAGTCCATCATTCTCTCCGAGCATTTCAAGACGGAGACACTGACCTCTGTATGGGAAGCACTGTCAGTAGGGGCGTTTACAATCTTCACCCACCTCGAAGATGCATGCATGCATCCGTCGATGTTCCATCACTTCTGCCTTGTGTGCCAAGTGGTAATTTATCACTTCTAGATCCTGCCCTTCGGCCTTTGCACGGCGCCACACACGTTTACTTACATCCTTCGACTCGTGATCAAGACATCTAAAGAAGATAATGGCTCATGCCTACTTGGACGACTGGCTTATCCGGAAATCCAACAGAGAACGTCTCCATCTGGACACCAGGATGTGCCTTCAAACCTTCAATTCCCTGGAACTAGGTACAAACCGGAAGAAATCCCTTCTTCACAGAACTAATAGTTTCTGGGGGCTGAATTTGATTTGGTTCCGTTCACCTGTCGGCCGTTGCAGGAGCGAGCTTCCAACTCCAGCTCACCATCCAAGATCTGCAGGTGAAGGAATCTATATCGGCTTGCCATCTGAACCACCTCATTGGACAGCTGGTCTCGATGGCCTTTCTAGTTACCCTCGGTGCGTGGAGCACCCGACCACTACACTGATTCCTCCGAGACAACTGGATCTACCGTTGAACCTTTTAGGACACAGTTGCCCTGGACAACCTATACTTAGAAACACTGTTGTGATGGTCCTTTATTTTATCTTCAAGAACTCATCCACCTCCCCTTGAGTCGAAACCTTTCGAAGCGACAAAATGTTGAGTGATGAAGTACGTAGTGCACCTAGCGGTGGTCGCCGCAACCTGGTGGTTAAGCACCGTTTAGAGTTTTCAAACCCGGCCCTTAATGCCAACCCCAGGTTTTCGGGTTTGAAGAAAGTAAACCCCAGGTTTATCCGGGTACCCGGGTTTTACACACAATCGAACAAGGTGCAACGCGAGTTCATATATCACGTCGCAAAATTGCTAATACTACACTAAAAAATATTGAAGGTAGGCCAAACTAGCATAATTTATCAACTTTTTACACACTTTTTGAAAATTTTCCTAAACTTCTTAAACATACTCTTTCTTTTAAAATGAATTGCATCAACTTAAGAATGATTAAAGGTTTGCGTTTGCTACTGTAGCCACCAGCTGAGCTGGATTCTGCCCGAACAGAAAGTAAAGAAGCAACAACGTTGGTTGCTGTAGCAATGGGGAAATGATGAGGCTTTCCTTCTTGCCCGAGTCCCATTACCGGCCGATGGCTACGCAGGTGTAGCGTAGCTCGCTCGCATCACACTTGTCTTTAACTAAAATTCACCACAATTATTATGGAGCGAATGTATGAAAATAATGGAGTGAAAAATGGAAGTGAAAATTGAAATAAAGTGGGAAAACCCAGGTTATTTGGTTTAATATTGGGGTTAAGCGTCTATTTCACCACAATATTAAGCCCTAAAAACCCGGGTTTTTGGCTGTGCTATATTGTGCAGGTATCTGGGTTGAAACCCTAGCGCCGTTGCACTAACTTTTAGTTGGAGGTTTAGGACGTAAAGGCGCATTTTATCGAATAAGCAAAAAAAAATGTAACCATTTTTGAAGTTGTTGTTTCGGAAACCTGGAAGTTGAAGATGGCCATAGTTGCATAAACAAGACCTGCTTACTGGACTTTATTGGTATCGTTCTATACTTTCATAAAACGTCTCACGCTTACCAATATCATACTAAAGACATGGTGGTTTTTAAGTAAATTATTGAAAAAAAAATAGTTCTCCAGCAAAATAAACTTCAACTGATTGGTTTAGTTTTCTAATTGCCAGTTGGAAAATATCCAATAACTGTAAATTTAATTGCATTCAGTTCCTGAGTGCTCGTTACCCTGGAGGATTTTAAACTCTCTAGATACGCCCAGCTCAGACACCCACCTGCGCATGCGCGGGTCCAGCGCGCAGGCCCTCCATAAATAGTGCTACGGCGTCAGCCAGCCATCTCTTTTCCTCCACGCAACCGTCACGGTTGCTTCGCTCTAAACATATATAAAATAGTTACCCGTCATCTTGGTTTTCGTTCGTCGATCTTTGAAGCCCAATCACATCGTTCGTCGTTCCCGTTCGCCGGTCTTTGAAGCTCATCGCACCGCCCGCCGCTCCCGTCGCCGTTCAGCGGTCTTTGCAGCTCATCGCACCGTGCGTCTTGCTCACGTCCGTCGGCCTTAAGCTCATTCCCGTTTGCCGCTCGTCAGTCTTGAAGTCCACCGCATTGTTCGTCTGTCTTGAAGCTCAACGCAAGCCCCAGCGGCCACCGCGTCAACATCACTGCCGTCGCTCCCGTTCGCCGTTCCCAGTCCACCCACCACTACATGAAGAGGCCCTCCGTTCGTCGTTCCCGTTCGCAAGACCCGTTGCTACATGAAGAGGTCCAAGCAAGTGAAGCATTCACCGTTCGTCGTTCACCTGCTACACAAGGAAGACTCCCGTTCGTTCCCATTCGGCATTCATCATTGGACGTTTACCTGCTACGTAAGGAGACTGCCACTCGTTCTCGTTCGCTAATGCCGTTATGCTCCTTGCATCGTTGTTCCTCCGACCACTCGGAAACTGATTCCCGTCACTCATCCCTCGTGCATCTTGTACCGTTGTGACTGCCGCAAGACCTGCCCCTACATGAAGAAGTCTTCCGTTCCCGTTCGTCGTTCCCGTTCGCATGACCCGCCATTACATGAAGAGGTCTTCCGTTCGTTGTTCGTCGTTCCCGTTCGCGAGACCCGCCACTACATGAAGAGGTCTTCCGTTCGTCGTTCTCGTTCGCAGAACCGCGCTGCACGAAGAGTTCATCGGTTCGTTCGCTCGCTCGTTCGTTGTGGTCTTCTATCAACAAAGGATTCTCCTGTTTAAGAAGATGTGTCTGCCGTTCGTGGATCGTTCGTTACCGTTTACTGCACCGTTCGCCCCGCAATCAACGCCATCCACGCTGCTGGCTCTGCTGCTGCTTTCACAATCAATTCTCGCAGCCGTCGTTCGCTTGCTCTATCGCCACCATCCTGTTTCATCAGCCGGCAGGAGACCTCTGTTCGCCGACCGTGGGCTCGACGTTTGCCGCCGCCGTACATGCCGTCGCTGCGTCAACATTGTCACCGGGAGACCATTGCCCGTTCGCCCGCTACACCAAGAGGACTCCCGTTCGTTCTTGCCCGTTGCTCGTTCGCAGCTCACCCCTACAAGGTTTAGGTGCGTTTGTTCTTTCTTTTGCAGGTCATCCCCGCAGGAAGGTATACCTTCACAAAAATGATGACTTCTACAAGTCAAACACTTCCTTTCTTCGTTCGTTCACCCGATTGTCAACTACTCACCGCTGACACATCGGGGGCTACTGTGGCTGCACCGTTCACCTCATAATGAATGCCGCCCACGCAGTCCTCTCCCGGAAGACTTCTCCCTTCTCGGCCTTCCAGCCCATCAAGCTCGTCACGCTCTTCGACGTCCTGCTGAACACAGGTCCTCATCGTTCCAGACGTCCCGTTCACAACAGTCAAGCAAGTGATGCGTTCACCGGATCTGTCACTGTTCCACTTCATCGATTCACCACTCGCAGCTTACCTGAAGAATCTCTGCTCGGGCCCGACTGTCTTTCAAGCTGTTCGCCGCTCACAGTCTTTTCGTCGCCGCAGCCCTCTCATCAACATGCATCCACTCGCCGTTACAGGCCAACCTGAAGATCTATTGTTGAGACGCCTCTTCCGTCATTGGTCCGGCCAATGTTCATGCCTTGCCGTCACGCCACGCCGTTTGTCGTTCTCATCCATCGCTGGCCGATCTTTGAAGCTCATGCATCGTTCGTCAATCCTGCTCGTCTTTCACGTTCATTTAAGCTCACGGCATCATTCATTGTTAGCCAGTCTAGCCACTCGTCACCACACGCCGGCTTTGTTTTGCCGACTTCCATCTTCAACATGCCTCTTTTTCCCTAACTAGCCAACTTGATGTTCGTCTTTTCCTTGCATTCTGTGGCACCCTGCTCACCATTCAAGCCCTTTTACGTCCATGCTCCCGTTCATTGTTCGCTCTTACATCCTTGACCTGTCCTGTTCTGCATCCATCAGCTTTTCACCACTCAGGCCCATCTTCGTTCGTGGTTCCGCTCATCGTTCGCTAGCCTGCTACCGCTCAAGCTCATTGCGTTCGTGCACCCTTTTACCATTCACTTGGCCGACCTTCAAGACCATTGCCACCCGCGCGCCCATTCGTCGTCCGCCTACTGCTCATGGTCCACCGGCCTGATCGTCATCTACAAGCCCTCCGCCTGTAACCACCATGCTCTCCGCGCCACTCGTTGCATTTCGTTCAAACATCGGAGCTGTCCACAGCAAACCATGCTGAATACACCGGCTCTCGTCCGTCCTCCGAAGTCACATTGCTTTGGGCCCGTTTCGGACTCTATTGTTCGTCCGCCAGGGGTAACAGAGTGCTGCTGACATCCACCCCTCTCACCGCTAACCCGGCCTCCTTGATCAATCAACCACCTTCCGGGACAACAACCACCTGGCACCGCCTTAGAAGCTTACGGACTCCATACGTCCAACGCCAGACTATCGCCTTGCTTTTACCTCGTTCCTTGGAACCTCTGCGTGAGACTTCACATGATTGCCCCTTACTTTGTTCCATCTCACCTCCCTCACACCACCTCGGCTTGGTTTCATGGAGGGAAGGTCTCCTCATATCGCCAACCCTTTTCTGAATGAATGTTCACTCACATGTCTTGGAACGAAATCCCACAACATCGCAACGTCTCCATCCCACAAGCTCTCGTCGCAGACGTTTGTCCCGAACTCCATTCTCGTTCACCAACACGTTCAATTTTCGTCAACACCCATGCATTGTCACTTAGCTAGCCGTCACCAATCGAATCATGATGATTTTTCACGGTGCCCTAGTCCATCACACCACACCACTGTGACCGCCTTGGTTTCACGACTCTTTCAAATTCATGGAAACCCGTCTCCATCACCAACCACCTGCTGCATCATGATGAAGCTGAAGTTTCTTCACGACTCCACCGTCACTTCAACCCAACTTGATCATGGACGACAAATGCTCAACTCCTTCGCACTGCCGAAGTAACACCCTTTCTTCGCGCACCTCTGAAGAGAAATTGACCTCACACAACGCTCCTACAGGTCCTCCAAGTTTCCCAACAACATGCCTGGACTCCTATTTCTTGCTCACCTTCCACGACCAGGCCTCTTGATGAATTTCCGGCCAGCTAATGGTTTTTAATCTTTCGGCCTTACGCCTCACATTCCACTGGTGAAGTCTCGATCATTCCTAATCTTGGGAATTCGACTTATCCAATAATTCTGTTAACTCATCAATCTGTCAATCATGACGAACCACCTTGTCACCATGACTAACCAGACGGCTCCTTATCCAACACCTAATCTGCTTGGATGCCCTCACCAACTTCAACCCGAACTTTCCGAACCACAACCAGTGATTCATCATCACTCCGCATCACTCATTACCACCAACGATCTCTCACTCAAACGACTGGCAGTATCGCACTTCCACTGAATCAAACTGGACCTCAACGATTTTCTCCACTCTGCATTCAACTTCGCTTAATCCTTATCCTTCACAAATTCACGCTCATGACAGTGTGCCCGGCATTTGCCTCTTTACATGCTGCCCTTCAAGATTTCTTTCGGTCCACCCACACACTACGTTCACTTCCCCATCTTGCTGTTCCAATCTCGATGGCTCTGGGGAACAACGTTTCACGACCCTTTGCCAACACTGCAACCTCGTCATACAATCACTCAAATCCTTCTCATGCTTCATCCGTCATCGGAAACTCATAATCCCTCTTCAACCTGCTTAACTGCTCTTAAATCAAAGCACCCATCCAACAATGGTCTGCCGCTTCTTCACACCTCTCTGAGGTTCGATTTCTCTACACAACCTCAACAACAATGTGCTAATCTTCAAGAACTTTACTTCTGCAACTAAAAAGCCTCATTTACATCCTGTGAACTTACTGCAATTCAGTCAAATCATTAAACCGTCAACCGAAAACCAAACAAGTCGTGGAATCTGGAAAACTCGCCTGAACTTCCTCACCAACTCGCTTTGGTTGTTGAAAGTTCTCTCCCCACTCCGACTGCCTTGCACAGAAATTCGGCCGTGACCAGAGAATGTTGCGCCTGCAACCAATCAACCACAACTCTGTCACTGGGGACCCAGCTCACACCCTTGGGGGTCCGTCATGATGGTGCCCGCCACCTATATTGACGAGGTCTGCTGTAAATGCAATTAAATTTACAGGTAGTGGATATTTTCCAACCGGCAATTAGAAAGCCCAATTTTACCTGGGGGAAGGTCAAAATTGGTTTCTATTGCCTAAGGAAATATACACTACCTGTAAATACCCACCCAACCTCCCCTCTCGAGTCACCATCATGGCTGACATATCGTGAGGAAAAGTAGATGGCTGGCTGATGCCGTAGCACTAATTATGGAGGGCCTGCATGCTCTGGACCCGCGCATGCACAGGTGGGTGTCTGAGCTGGGCGTATCTAGAGAGTTTAAAATCGTCCATGGTAACGAGTACTCAGGAACTGAATGGAATTAAATTTACAGGTAGTGTATATTTTCCTTAGGCAATAGAAACCAATTTTGACCTCCCCTCAGGTAAAATTGGGCTTTTTCAGCGGTAATACTTGTTCCCTGTTACGATACGTACTATTTTAAAATATGAGTCCCGCTACTCTGCACCTGACAGTACTGTTTGTGCACACGACAATACTCTGAACTTGTCGGTGCTTTTTGCATTTTTTTCTGCGTGTGTTGGCGTTTAAATAAATTCTTGCTGTTTTAAAGAAAATTTTTCAAAAATAGAACCTTTGATTGTACAGTGTAAACAAAAATGCTTATAAAAAAACGTAATTATTTCAGTGAGAGATTTGGGTTGGTTCGGTACGATAGATAATCGCTATTATGGTTTGCCAGCAAGGGAGTAAATAATTGAAAGGCATACCATTTTAGTATTATTAGGTATCGTGACATAGTAGTCGGCTCCGTGCAGCACTAGATAAAATCCCATGACAACGGTGCCAGAACGGACACTTTCACTGGGGCTGGTGACTTAAAACATATACATTTACTTGGCTGTTGTTAATGGTTCATGCCGTTGCGTTTAGATGACAATTAAATCATGGCTACCAATAATTATGCCTAAAACAATTTAAGTTGCATTTTTCGTGTTCTTCAAATTCATGTAATAAGAAAGTTAGTAAATATGATTTTAATTTGGTGCTATGTTATTTTGTTTCTTAAATCACTTTTTTGTTGTTGCAGGCAAAAACCAGTGCCTGGTGCAGCTGTCGACGCTGCCTGTCGCCGTTTGTTACGGTGTGGGTAACAGTTCCAAGGATGCTCAGGCTAACGCAGCCCATAATGCCTTGGAATACCTAAAAATAATGACGAAGAAATAAATGATAAAGTCGCTGTCACCACTGCAGTCCAAGCACTAATTAACGTTGGGTCAACAATAATTATTATTGCAGAATGTTCCTGCATATTTTCATTGAGTTTGTTTTTCAGTCATAGTTTTGTGTTCTCAATTTCACACATTACTTCTATTTAACTAATAAAAAAAGTAAAGTGTGCCTTGCATTTATACACAGCGTGTACATTTCAGTATTTTTGAAGAAATGCATTGGCCGTCATGGCCATTTTGAGAATATTGAGAATCATGATCAATGATATACTAATTATTGATAATTTATGTACAAAGATTTTTGGGGCATTTAATGTATTTTTTATTTTATTATTTTTTACTTTTTCGTTTTGTAAGTACGTAGTGCTTTATACCTGCTACTATTAGTACTTGGAATGCATTGGTGGCAACACTTAATGAATTTGCACTATAATAGCCATGGCTGCAGGTAAAGCATGGCTTAATATGTACGACTCCTAGCCTGAGGTCGGGCCATTACCTCTTATGGGCACACCCCACACCACGGATAAAATCCAGCAGAACTCGGAGGTAAATTTATGACGGGATCGTAACTTACAATATTGCCATAACTTGTATTCAAATTGATCGAGTCACGTTCAGTGGCTAAAGCTTTTATGTTGTGAATAGTCATTGTTTTAAATTGTAATTGCTGTATTTGTTGACGTGAGATTGTGGATGGAAGGGTTTCTGGTATTTTTGTCATAATTGTATCGTTCAGCTACATTTTGGTGAATGGGTACGATTCTATTATAACCTATTGTCCTATGGCTATTCCAAAAAAAAGGTTGGTTTTTAATCTATTTTTTTCTTTTAGAATTGTGCTGCCTTTATGTGAGAAGGTCATGTTAAGACGTTTCTATTTTGTTGTAATATGACAAAAACTCCAGGGGACTCCAATTTGTAAACGAGTTGCACAACCGACAGCTTGGTAGCTTTTTCAAAATGGCGATTTAGTCACCATCGACCTTCACCATTGTCGGTCAGCACCACTCACCAAATGGCATGAAAAAATCGGTAGTTGGCGACTACAATTTTAGTTCTACAAGTCGTAGACTTAAAACGAAACTTGGTACTTAAAATGGCCATTACTCTTCAACCACTGGATAGAAACAAAGGTTTTCCGCATTGCGTCCATAATATTTTTTTTTGGCGGTAACGTACAGACGAGAAATGTAAAAACTTAAACAAAAGACGCGAAATGGAGATATTTGGAGAAAGAGGAGAAATCGAAAATGGCGAATGACTTAATTTTATGGCGGCGAAATGGTGAGTGTGATAAATTGACATTTGTGAAGGTTGGATCACTGCATTAGGAGGGCTAGTTGCAAGGTGCCAAAGGAAAAAATATATTGAGGCACACGAACTGGATTATAAAACTACTTCTTACGATAATAAACCTATTACACAGTTAGGGCGCTTCAAACACCAGTGATACCAAAAGTGATCGTTTATACAGTAGGACCTTGATTGGCCTTGATTACAAGACCTATTCGGGATGGAGAAGTATTAATATAATGGCATTTGCATGAAGAACGAATAAATGGGTGTCATTTTGTGTGTAGGGATTGGGCCACAGCCTTCTAGGATGACAAAACAAAATATGAAGGGGAATGTGATAATTGTCAAAATATTGGGTTTGGAGAATCTAGGTTCTGCTGTGAAAATTTCGAAGTAGCATTTCATTTCCACAAACGCATATTTTATTATGTGAAGTGTCACTGTAAAGAGCACTGTGTGAAAATTGAATGGCACAGTTGTATATGGAAAATGTTCCGTGACTCGGGTAATGTGGTTACTGGGACGGTCAAAGACCGAGAGATACACATGACATTTTGGGTAACTTCAGTGTACTATTAGGACACTTTGAACTGGTTACTGGGATGCCACGGAACATTTTCCATGTAGAAAGACAGTTCTAAACCGGTGAACTGGGAGGTTAATTTTCATTTTTTTTTCATTGTGCTTTTTTAAAGGCTTTCTGGAATGTGGCGTAATTGATACGTTGGATTGTTGGTTCTGAGATGTGTCTCTGTTTTCAGAAAATACTGAATTTTTTTTTTATTGGATCATGTAGAATAATTTTTAATGACATGTAAATTTACACCGTAATAATTATACAATTGACCAGACAAGATGCCAATGAGGGTTAAACAATGGAAAAAATCTTTTCATTTTTCCTGTGGTAGCAATGCTGATTTCGAGTGTATGCCGTGAAGGCAAAACTAGTTTATGATGATTTGTGTACGAATTAGTCTTAATCTCCTTTACTAGCTGCACTTCGTTAGCGTTGTAAAATGTATTTACACAAAAGATGTGCGAAGCTCACTACTTCTATCTTTAGTTTCCTATAACGTTTGCTCTAAAGTTTTGCAGAGAAAAATAACACTAATCTTGTTTGGCCCATGTCAGTAGATTAAACAAAACCAGTACTGCAGAAATTTTAGGTTTCTTTGGTTAATAGTTAAATAGGATAATGAAACTATACAAAACTGAAAATTATGTAACAACCCCCAGCCTGCAGTGGTTTTAATGACAATTTTTTTTAAAGGTGTTTAAGGTAAAGGAAAGTGGTAAGTAGCTATATTGTAAATTATAGTACCCTAGTTGTAATGATTAATCTGCCTTTAGTGGCGTGAACCAAAACATAAGTATCATATGTTTTCATTGAGCCGTTTCTGCAGGCAGAGCTATTTAATGAAAACTGGTTTTCGACACGGTGAATGCATGCAGAAACGTTATATTGTTGAAGTGGTTGTTAATTTTGTGTTGAAAACGTATCTGTATATAAATAAACGCTTAGCTTAAAAATGTTATGTTTTAAAATTTTTTTGGTATTGGCAATTTGTAAGTTAACGATCATCCCTGGTTCTTGTTACTACGTGGTTGCAACTTAATGTTAATCTGTCTGAACGTTGTGATGGCACAAAAACTTGTTACGAAAATGTGCTAGCTGTTAGCAAAGCAAGGCAGCAGCTGTGGCCGGTTCACTAAACGAATAAAATAAGTGAACAATTGTCTTTTCAAAGCCTGTCTTCGTATCCGAATATCCTTCCTGAGTTTTATGCCGAGTTGTGCTGGAAAAATCTCTTGATCTGGGCGTGTGCACATCAGACGCAATGGTCCACAATTACTCACACTAGTGCTAGCTTTACAAACTATACTTTGCATAGAAGTAGTGATGAAATTACTCATCCTGTTACTCAAATCTTCTAGCTTAATTCTTAACTATTCCAAAACCAATTGCATTAATTATTATTCCCGTATATTAAAAATAACACAGTCATGACAGTTGGTCAGTCCTCTGAGCTAGAATAGCCTAGCCGTCAAAATTTCCTTCTACTTTGAATCATATTCTAAGCACTTTAGATTTAAAAGAGTGGTGTTGGAACAGTAACCCGCATTTGTTAAAAAGACACTCGAAACTTTTGAGGGTTAGGCCAGTCTGGTTCTTTGCACTAACAGCACTTTTTTCAGACGAGTTGCGCTTCTGGCATTTAAAAAAAAAATTAAAGCGAAAAAAAATGAAAAAATGACGACATTGTGAAAAACCAAAAAAGAAAGGTAGTGCGCGCATTCTTTATTAGTTGTTCCTGTCATATTAGAAGTTTCAGAAGCCTTTGGAAATTGGTGAAGTCTGGGTGGTGGTTAAAATAACGGGTCCGCTAACAAATTCACACCGTCGATGTGGCTGTTTGGTGCAAATGTGGCCAGTCACAAATCTATGGCGAATCAATCAATTAATTTTAATAGGTACTACAGTAAGTCGAAGTAAGATATTGCGAGATAGTATTCATAAGAGACTAGCAGTCTTTGTCATATTTACGTAAGACAAACCAGTAGCATAGCGTATTGGTTTAAGGATTATAGTGATCCTACTCCTGGATGAAGTTGTTGATTTTTTTAATTGTAATCTCAAAAAGTTAACTAAAAGGTATACGAAGGCTAGTTGGCGCTCGAGTGAGTGTAATTTTTTAGGGCTACGGAAATAACCTATTGTCGATAATTTTAGAGGTAAAGCGGAATAAAAATTGCCAGTTATAGGCTGTTGGTTGACGACCAAAAAAAGCACAGCTGAGATGTATGTGGCTTTTGTCCTTACTAAACAAGACCTCAAAAGATTTCAAAATAAAAGTAAATTAATTTCAATGTAAATTGAAACTTGGGGAAAGATACTGGAAAGAAGTACAATAATGGACAGTGACTTCAAAGCATTTAACCCAGTCATTGGTCTGCAATGATTTACTCTTAATAGTATTCTGCACCAACATTACTAGCACCTCTGTAGTGTTTTACATAACTTTGCGAATCGACACTAATTTGTATTTACTCCATATAGACTTTATAATTGTTCCATAGCATATTTTAAGATTACTCTTTTTCTCTACGCGTTAACCAGTCCTAGATTGAAGTTTGGAAGAATCACGTTTTAATGCCCTATGCCTACTTAGCTGATGACAGGCTTTTGGATTTAAAAGAAGAAAAATGCAGGCGTGTCCTTTTTGAAAAAAAAATATTTGGTTGGTCACATTTCTACCAAAGCTACAGCTCAACCCGAGACGAAATGATCGGGCTACTTAACTGCTGGATCTGTTCCATTTGAGAACCTCCATAACGACACATTTGTGCGGCTGCAGTACTAAACATATTATTAATCTTGAAGTGTGCAGCAGGTTTGTGGATCGTAAGTCTTGCATTCATTATAGAAATCTTAACAGTATGAACTTCATTTTAAGTTTAAACTCCTACTTATGTTACGATTTATCAAAATGGTTACCTTTATTTACGTGGCACAGAGTACCTACTTCCTTCTGAATCTTGCCGTTATTAATCACTTATCGCAAGTATCAGATTTACAGACACATATTTGTGTGGAATTTGTTTCATCAGTTTGTTTCTTGAGTTTTTGAAAAACTATAAAAATGAAGCACATAATTTAATAATCCAGTTATCTGTAAACGCAACATCTAGTAGCAGGGCATGTCCAGTTTAAGCTAAACTATGTATTTGTGATAAGCACACAGTTCGAGTTGGCTCAAGCGTGTAAACCTATCAAGTACAACTTAAGTGTAATAGATCCACCAGGTAGCCCGGTTCATGCACATTTGTAGAGCTGTAGTTAGATGCACTGGTACTACATTATTTATCAGCATTTTTTGGGGGCTTTGTTGCCATAATTAACGTTTCTATTCTCTGCATTGTTATTATCTTGCTGTCATCTACCTCCCATATTATAGAATACACAGTTCACCAATTTCTAAGTCCTCCGTGAAAATTCTTGCACTGAATTTGGACATTTTCATACACCTTTTTTTACCTTCTTTTTTTCTCCTTACTAATGAAGAATGTAGTTGCTATGTTCCTCTTTGAAAGAGGAATCATTACTTTGGTGCAAAGTACAGTCGTGTACGGGGTACGCACCCGAACAGTTTCGTGTGCAGGGTGATAAGGAGACGGAGTCACCACTGGCGTGGTCTTTTTGTTAAGACCACTTTGTTTGGGATGCAGAAAGTAGGATATCTCAGTAGGCCTGTGTGCCCTATGTACCGTACCTCTGACTTTGAATGACCATTTAGAATCTAGTCGTACACGATGGTATGTGCCTATGCTTTTTTTTTTCCTTCGACATAGTGCACAACGCAAGCAAATTTACTCACTGATATAATGATTATTTGCAAGACGACTGGCTAATGTAAAAAAAAATTAATAATAGAAAAGTGTGTTTCAGTATGCTAAATGATTGAGCTGGCGTGATTTTACCAAGAGGGTTTGATTTATCAAAGACGCTGGGCATTTTGATATGTCCTACTTCCTGTCAGTCTTAATTCCTTGTAATCTATTGATTAGGACGATTTAAACAATTAATGTATATCAATGCATCAATGTAGTTGAGCGATTTAGTACGTTTTAAGTATTTAACAACTATGATGCTCAACGTTTATCTTTTTCATGATCAGCAGACACAGTGGCACAGGCGAACTGAATGGTGGATTAAGTGGTGGGTTTATTTTCTTGTTTTATTTTTATGTTAACTGGTGGCATGGGTATCGTTCCGTATATGTGTCAGTGTCTGGTGTCAGCTTGGCTAGAAGAGGTCACGAATTGGAGAAGAGCGTAGAATTTCAGTGGTACGTCTCAGTCCAGTTTTAGGTTCAGGTGTATGACACCTCAATAAATTACGAAGATTTCGCTGTGCGAACTTAAGGAATTTACGTTTGGTGTTTTTATCAACGTCACTCACTTATGGACATTTTTTAAATGTTTACCGTTTGTGATGACTGGTTAGGCTAAAGTCGAACCTGTGGCTTAAAGGCACGTACGTACGGGTGCCTTAAATTATCGCGGGTTAAACAAATTCTTAATCTTGGCCCAGCCACTAAAATTCATATTTTTTCCAACTGATTTTGACATTCCAGTACACCATTTTAACCAGCTCGAAATGACCTTTTCAATGGTGTAACTTTCAATTTCAAGCCTCTAGTTCACACAAATAGAAGTTATTTACGAAAAACTGTAAAACAATAAATATTAAAAGACGTAGAGGTAACATATTGGCAATTCCTTTTTACGACTGACCACACTTTTGAAGTGAGCTTTACATGTCAAAGTAATGTGGCCAGTTAAATGTGGCCTTGTGCCTAAATTTGTAACTTTTCCCGTAAACCAAATAATTTTTTTTCATGACCTTATAATGGAAAAACTGGCTAGAAGCAACAGAATTCTTCGAGTGTTTTGTAGTTAGGGATGTACGTTTTCTAGAGCAGTTTTACAACATATTGTGTATTGTAAAGAAATTACAAGTAAAATATCCCATTCGAAAGGTTTGTATTAAAATTGTTGAATGTGTCTTTTAAAAATTTTTTTTTTACTTTTTCGAATGGAGCTTCTAAATTGGCATTAATTTCACCGTAATATTTAAAGTATTCTTCATGAAAGTATCAGTAGTCAATTAATTCACCATACTAAATGTTTTATGACTTTAATCGCATAATCATTTATTTAGGCTCAGTGAGCTGCATGCGTAGTTTAATTATACCTCATTAAATTTAAAAAAATGGTTGGATGTATTGCTGAAAAAGTGATAATGCAGCATTAATACGAGATTTGCTTCGATTACATTACAATACCGTTATTACAGTATAATTTGTTCATTTTGAAAGCTGGATTTTACAATAATGTTGTTGAAATGCTCGTCCATGCGTAGTAACGCTAGTAAAGCTGAAGTATATTCCCAGTGATATATTTCAAATTGCTTTGTTCCCTGTGATGGAGCTTTAAATTTTGTATGGTTGCACTAGCAACACGTGGTAGTTAGATCGCCAGTGTTGCAACTTTACATATGATTTTGTTTGGGTGTTGTCCAACTGAATTAGTCCAGTTAATTTTAAGTAAGAGTCCGTGGACACATGTGCAATGTAGGTTAGTACTATCGCGTTGTGATTGCCCAAGACACCAAAACTTGGCAAATATATAAAGTTAAATACAAATTGTCTAATTTTGTTAGTGATTCACTTTGGTATTTTTTCTATTTAACCAGCTAAATCATCGTTTAGCGTATGTAGCTTTTCTACTTGACAAATGCTGTCAAATACGGTACTTAGTAGCCAAACTCATGGTCTTTCTAGCCTTTCTGACAACTGACACCCTTCTGCCGCTTTTCTGTAATGCTTGTGTTTGTGAGACAAGATTGGTGTTTTGTGTCCGCCTCTGCTGTTTTCTCTGAAGCATGACAACTGTTTTTTTTTTTTAAACAATTGTTTTTTCATGGCTTGTTACGACCAGAGAGTTTAGGGTTCTGCCAGTTAGTGATTCTACAAGTCTCACAGATTTTCACAACTTCACTGTAAACTGAAGATTTCGGCCAACAGTCTGCTAAAACACTTGGGCTGGCTGTCTGCTCCTTGATTTTACCTGTCATGACAATAACATATGAAAAAAGAAATAGATTGCCAGCACATTTTATGTGCAACAAATGAGAAAATTGTGTTGCAGAAAGCAAACAAACAGTGTATGTAGAATTTTTATTTGGCAGCAGCAGAAACCCAGACTTCCTGGTCATGACGCTAAGAATAATAACAATAAACGCCTACTTATTTAAAACATTGTGTACAGTACTTCATAATTTGTAATGATTACTTCATGATAAAGGAGATAGTTAATTGTTTTTCCTTCTTCCGTTTTCTCTTTGCTCTTCAGTATTACAAATTGAACACTGGTTTATTTATTGCTTTTTCATGACTGGTCCTCAATGTGGCATTGTTTTAGCATGTTGAGAATTATTGTGTATTTAACAACCCTTTGTGAAAACGTTCCTTTTCTCTAAATTGTTCACTCATGTATTTAATGTGGTAGGTTTGTGAATTTAGCCCATTTTATTTTATGCTGTCACTGTCTTTTACATAGTGTGTCTTTTATTGCTTAGTTCAATTTCGTTGTTGTTTGTATTTTTTCTTTCAGATTAAAAGCTGTGTGATACATTACGGAAGATTCTGTCAGTCTCTGCTGCTGTGTTTGGTTTCATATTTTAATCTGAATAAAATTAAATGTGATTTAAATGGTGTCGTCTTGTCGTTGTACACTCATAACCCTAGCCTTCTGTGGTCAACAAACGATTGTAATGACATGAACTTTGCTATGTTGAAATGTAGAGGTCCGAGTTCAAAAACTTATTTGCATTGCTGCTATCTAAAATCACACATTGTCAATTTTTTACTATATCCAAAAATACTAACCTTCAGTCTTACTAAAATCGCTCATTTTTCCTATTTTTTGCCCTAAACAAATTTAAAATCATTAAATTTATAATTTAAATCTCATTACGATTAGCTTAGCTAATCCCGTGCTATGAGCACTTCTCTCGCATTCCATAATAATGAGAATAGCATCCATCTTGGCATATTGCTTCGGGCACTAGTATTAGTAATACTATGCCTCTCGCTGCTATATTGTCATGGCTGATGCCAAACTCTGAAGGTGGAAAAAGAAGCCCAAACCCGTACCCTCCTAGCTTCCGGCTCCTTCAACAAATTGCACCCCTCGTGCAGACTATGCAGAAAATGTGATTTTAATGGAAAAATTTGCATCTCATGTTTCAACAATGAAGCAATGGTAAAGAAAATTTTATATACTTGGAGAACTATATAAAATTTTCTTTACCATTGCTTCATTGTAGATAGAACATAAGATGCAAATTTCTCCATTAAAATCACGATTTCTGCATAGTCTGCATGAGGGGTGCAATTTGTTGAAGGAGCCAGAAGCTAGGATGGTACCAATGCCGAATCACTCTGACCAACGCCGAATCCAACGTAGCAGATCGGCTAATGTGGATTCCATCTCGCCTCACGTTGAAACTTGCTAAATCCAGTTTAGATTTACGTCTTGAAGATATGTCGATTTATCAGTTACAGAAATTTTTCTATCGGATGCAACTATTGCCAATTCTCTAAGGCAGACGACACCACGAATGCTGCTCTGTCGCCTAGATGCTTTGTAGTCCAGAGACTCGACTTTACTTTCAACCCGCAACTTACAACTCTTTAATTCAAGACGAACGAAATTCCATGCTTGCTCACGTGAACTTTTCCATGGATCTCATGACAGCCGACATTTCTGCAGCCAGGAATTGGAAGCTTGACCAGAAATTCGATGCATTCGTAGCAAAAATTTTTAATGTGGCGCTTCTCTCGCTGTTTAAAAAAGAATTCGGAAAAAAAGCCGCTCGCTACCCCATTTAGTGACACGAAACAGAAGGTCAAGGTCAACAAAGAATGCGACAAACTATTGTTGTGCCACAAATCATATGCCACTGATGTTGCAGAACCGAACAAAAGGAAGTGCAAAATTAAAAGATAAGAAAAATGAATTTTGCAATAACGGAATAAAGGAAAATAAATAAACATGAAAAGGAAAAGAAATTGTCTACAAGAACAAATTTTTTCTCCCCTGTAATCCAAGTGCTAATAGGACGGATACAAAAAACAAGCATTCTTCTCAATCAATCTCGGCAACTGAGTCATGGCAACGCTCTATGCCAAATGGTAATACCCCCAAAGGTACGTCGATGCAGGAGACCAAAATGTGTCTCATCATGCGAACATAAATATTGAACCGGGGACGGGTGGACATGGACACAAAAATTCAATTAAAGGTGCAAAAGGTGACGACACCGTAAAGTTCCTACACACACACACACACACACCAAGTGTGTTAGTGAAGCTAGTTAAGCTCGTTTGTGAACATACTTCGTTGTTTAATCGCCTTGTTGATCTCCCAAAACTACCTGTACCGCCACAAGTGGCCACTAAGCGTACATCATGTTTAATCGCTCGAGTGCTTCACAATCCCTTCTTTTCTTTCACATGAGAGCTTACCTATTTAAAAATGCTTTTGCACTAACTTTAACCTTAAAACTAACATGTAAGAACTTTATTATAGCAATTTTCCAGTTTCTTTTTTCTACTTCGGCAGTTTTGACAGTTTTAAGGAATGATTTGTTCAACCTCTCGGTGAGTCCATTCGCTTGAGGCCATTACGGAATGACCTTGTGATGTTTGATTCCACACTCTTTCATGAAAGATGCAAATTCTGCCGATGTGAACTGCGGTCCATTGTCACTTTTTAGTTCGAGTGGATTACACCTTCTTGCGAAAATCTCACTGAGCCACTTAGTGATCACGTTGCTTGTAACAGATCTACTGATTTTAGCTTCTTGCCAACGTGAATAATAGTCCACTAGTACTATTATGTACTCTCCTGTCGGTACGGGTCCACAAATGTCCAGCGCAAGTTTTGACCACGGTTTTTCGGGAATATCTGTCACTGTAATTGGACATTTTTCAATTTTATCGGTCACAACTTGGCAAGCATGGCAGCCTTGAACCAGTTTTTCTTTTCTAAGTCCTTGTCAAGACCTGGCCACCACACTTTTGCCTGCATTATTTGTTTGGTGTTGACTACACCCAAGTGTGCTTCTTGTGCAATCTGCAGTAGTCAATTTTGCAATTGGCACCACTAGCCTTGGGCCTTTCAATAACACTCCATCAATTTCCGAAAGTTCATATTGAATTCGACCCATAAGGTTAAGTTTTGATAGGCCAAATTGACATTTCCTTCGATTCAACGTTATGCCCCTGTCTTCTAGTCTCTGAGGAACTTTTTCAAGTCGCTAATCATGTTCCTCGTGGTTCTTTCCATAAACGATGGTGTTATCAGAAACATTCTTGACACCTTGGAATCCCTCTAAAACATTCACCATTAATTTCTGAAAAATTTCTGGCGCACTTGTTACACCAAAAAACGGTCTCTTGTAACGGTAGGTGCCGTTGTGCGTTACAAAAATGGTAATATCTCGTGATTGCTCATCCAGTTCAATTTGATGATATCCCTCATTTAAATCTAGTTCTGTGATTACTTGAGCGCTGTCCAACTCCTCAATTACTTCTTTTACAGTGGGCATTTCATAACGTTCGCGTTTTATCGCCTCGTTTAGAATTTTCATGTTGACACAAATTCGTAGCTGATCATCCTTCTTCTTTGCTACTACAATTTGGAGATTGCCATATAGTTGACCAGTGACTGGATTGATTATGTCGGCGTTTAATAGACGTTGCAGTTCTACTTCGAGTGGTTCACAAAGTTGAAATGGAATCCTTCGCGTGTTTTGTGCAACTGGTTTCACTGAAGAGTCTATATGCAAATGGCATTTTATAGTTTTTCAGCTTACCAAGGCCATGAAACAGTTTCTCGTGTTTTTTTATTACTGTTTCCATGTTTGACTGAATGCTGTACACATTTTCTGGATTTAAAGTAACCAGGCCTAATTTAATAGAAGTTTGCTTACTCAAAATTGGCTTTGCATCACAATTTACAACATAAAAATCAGTTAGCACTTATTTTCTACCTGCTGTCACAGTGGCAGTAAACTTTCCTAGCAATGGTAGTGGTTCTTTAACTCCATGAGGAAAAATTCTGGATTTCGTTTTTCTTAACTGTAAATGGCACGAGGCCAGACCTTGCCATGTACTGCTCCAACACACATCCACTGAGGCACCTGTATCAGCAGTAACACCTGGTATTAATTTTCCAGCAATTTTGACACTTGTTTCAATTTTAATTTCATCCAGATTTGTGGAAAACCCAGTCCCATCAAAATCGTCATCAGATTCACTGTCTTGACAGTATTTTGGTTTGACATGTTTCACTTTCTTGTTCTACAGCGGCCACACGAATTAGCATAAATTTTCTGTTCCGATCGCTCACCTTTATTGGTTTGTTGACGGTTGTTGACATAGCCACTTGTGTTACGTGGTTTGAACGAGCGTTTATTGCTTGCATAATTTATTTCTTGTTCAACAGTTTTCTCTAGAGTTGGTTCATTTTCGATTTTAGTTGCTCGTTTTCCACTCATTTCTAATAATCTAGCTGCTGCTAGCGCATCTTCCAATTTCCAAACGGAATTTGCCGTCGCAAATGTCCATTAACACATTTATCGATGACACTTTCCAGGATGACTTCATCTTCGTCTGTTCAATTCGCGTACCCGCATGTGGCAATGGCGACTCGTAGGCGCGTCACCCACTAATCGATTCTTTTTCGTGGAGTTTGCACGATCGCTCTTAAGTAGAAATCGTTGATAAAGCGTGTTGGATTTGGGCAAAAAAATACTCATCTAGTTTGGCTATCGCTGTATTGTACGTTGATTCTGGGTCTTCTAGAGTTGCATTTATTTCTTGCACTTCAACTCCAGCCACATAGAAAAATTTAGCACGTTTTTGTCCATCAGGCATCTCACCTAACGAGTGTATATAAAATATCCATTGACGCTTCCATCTTTCGGCGGGATCTTGACCATCTGGTTCAAACTCGGGAATTCGTATTGATTCTTGATATGCAGCCATCTCTTACTTTTTAGATAAATAGACGTGGTTTACCTCATCGCAAAATTGTCAGATCAGGGTTTCCAGATGTACTTGATGTAAGTTGTATCGCATTAAAGCACAGACTCGTTTGTGAACATACTTCGTTGTCCAATCGCCTTGTTGATCTCCCACAACTACCAGTAGCATCACTAGCGGCCACTAAGCGTACATCATGTTTAATCGCTAGAGCACTCCCAGGCACTACAATTAAGGAATCCTATAAAAGCAATGGAAACATGCCTGGAAAACAGTATAACGCTTCATTTTTTAATGATGCCACGACGCAATTGCCGATTCAAACTGACACAGAGAGACATCACGCAGATAGACGTACAAGTCGTGATGTAGAACCAAGACACTGTGACACCTTAATGCCACCCGGACGTGACGCCAAACTAAGAAAACATAATCACGCATAATTCCTAAGATGCCGTGACGCAAAATCTGAAGAAAAGCTTCATGAAAAAGCAAGCATAAAAGAATGAAAAAAGAAGGCACTCCAGACCTGTGACAGAGACCCATGACTCCACACCTGAGATCGTGGTTCCAAAAAATATGACGCTTCACCCAAGAAGAAAAGAGTGGATTTTTATACCGTGGAGAAAATAGAAGTTGCCTAAGGCATTATGTCACGTGACTGGCTAGCAAGGTGATCCAGTCGTAACTGGTTTAACAATAGGACTCGCTCGTCTCTTGGCACTCGTCTCTTGGCACTTACCAAACTCCTGTGTGTGCATGGTAGTTAGCGGCGCTCAACAACTAGGCAGGCAAGATGCACTATGGAGTGCTAGCTCCGTGAGTTGCGTCTTGTAGTACATGTAAGCCGTTATAAGGAGGGACAGTCATTTCCATTTCAAAGCCTCTCCCCCCCCCCCCCCCCCCCCCCGCACAACCTAAAATACAAGAAGTGTTTCTTGCATTCAACGGGAAATCGCGCTCCCTCAAAAAGACGCTTCAACACCTTCGAGGCTGAATACTTCACATGTAGTCAAACTACAGAGCTTAATTCAACCCTCACTTTCCATTCTGTCTGAACAATATAAGGAAGACAAATCTATTCTTCGTTGTTTCATTCGAGCGAGCTCGTGTGCCGAGCTTGTATACTCTGCCACAATAGCAGCTTTAAAGATACGTGCATCCATGTAGGCTTTCCTGTAGGACTCAGTTTTGCAACATTAGTTCAAATGTATGTAAATGTTGCTAACAGTCATTTTCTTGTTTGTTCTTTCGTGGGAGATGATTTTGCGACATTGACCTCTAATCTGTGTAAATGTTGCAAACGCTATTCTCAACAGGTCGCACGTCATACCGGAAGGATTTCTGTTCCTTTAAAACGGATTCCTGATGAATTTCCGGAACTCAAGGACAACCCCATCGGTATCCGGAAAAATGTCTCCTAGAAAAAATGCCCACAGGATAAAACTCTCCTTGTAAGGGAAAACGTCCCCAGTGGTGATCATTGTTGCTTAGTCTCAGATTTAAGACGGTTCATAGTATAGTTTGCTTCAGATGACTTCAAAGCTAAAAAAAAAAGATTTTTTCGTATTTACTGAACTCTCCGTTTACAATTGACATTCTTAGTTACTTTTTTCCTTAAACTAGGCTTCTTTCTCTGTCAGAAAAACTTGTAGTATGGTTCATAATTGAGCTGGTTCATCTGTACGAGCATTACTTAGCTTCAAATGACTTGAAGCTCCAAGAAATTTATTAAAAAATGTATCTTTGCGTACTTTACTAAACTCTCCATTTACAATTCACATACTTAGCTCCTTTTTTCCTTAAATTCGTCTTCTTTCTCCTTCAAAAAAAGTCTGGATTCTGAACACCGTCTCTGAAGTTTTGAGATCTCCGTATTTGAGACTATCTTCGCTGAATCGCCCACAATTTTAATCTCACCAAAACTTCGAATTTTTAAGAAAAACAGTATAGCGTTTAAGTAAATCAAATGCAAACGGAGTAGGTGTTATAAAGGTACAAATTTGCTAGCCGAATTCCTTACTCAGGGCGTGGAATTGCTCACAATTTCAACTTTTTTAAAGTAAATTTCTTGGGGCCTTCCGTCATCTAAGTAAACTAATACTTGTATAGATGAACCGCCTCAATGTTGAAACTTAATAGTTAAGGATGGGTGAACTGGAAATGCTAACCAAAAACCATTTTTTCCTAACGAGGGGCATTTTTACTTACGGACTTTATTTCTTGGAGGTTTTTTTCCGTAGATCCAAATCCATCATCGAAGAATGCAAAAACTTAATGAAACGTACGTCTTTCCACAAAGTCAGTTTTAACTGGAGCTCAAGATTATTTGTGAACATGGTTTTTCGTAGAAGAGACACTATCTTTGATTCTGCCTCTTATGTTCCAAGGACATAATTTGACAGTTTCGACTTTTATCTATTCACAACTCG
>JAHWFP010180990.1:0-11847 GCA_023313725.1 Lithobius niger | reverse complement strand
AGATTAGTTAACCGGATTTAAAAAAAAAACATGAATTGACATGGCTACTTATGCGTGGTATCAAGTAAAGAAAACAACCATTGAAAACTTTACGAAAACCTGGCTTTGTTTTGAAAGAGACTGACGTTCCCGAAGCAGATGAAACTGCCGTTGAACAAGCTGTTGCAAATGATGGATGGAATGCATAATGTGAAAGTTACAGACTTTGAGAACGGAAGTTTTCACGATTTTGTAGATGCAGGCAACAACACACTGACCACAGTAGAGCTTACTGATGAAGAAATTGTTGCTGCCATGTTATTAGCCCAGTCAATTTAGATCAAATGATCGGAATAATTCGTACTGAGCTGATTTTTGGTACATATGTTCGTTGGGACATCAAGTTCAACATACGGTTCTAAATGTCCTCAGCTGTCCGTGTTGAGCTTGGAAACATGACGGCCATTATCGATTTTTTCAATAGATATCAGTAACGGTTGCTCCGGCATGAAAATATGTTCTGTCCAAAAATGTAGAGCATGAAATATTCTACAAGAAATGTTCTATTAATTTTTTTTTCGTAGATTCAATGATTCGGCCAATAAACGGTGTGGAAGAATGTTGAGCTAATGCCGCCATCTTGGAAACAAGCACCCAAAATCGGTTTTTGTCAATCTATCACGGAAACGGCTGCATAAAATATGTTTAATCAGAAATTGTATAGCATGGAATTGTCTATAAAAAAAGGTTCTATTCGTTTTTTTTTTTTTTAACAATTCATTGTATAAATGGTGTCAAAGAGGTCACGCATGCGGCCCCCAATGCATCCAATGTACATTACACTTGATATAGTTGGATGTCTTGGGGCCCAAAATTGATAGAATTTGTCACTTTCTGTGAAAAGCATGAATGCATATGAAGAGTATCTGGAAAAAATGGCTATGATAGCAAGTTCAAAAAAACCCCTGAGGGAGGATGTGATTTACCCCACCAAAAACGGCAGTTGTAGTGATTTTCGTGTTCAAAGTATTCTTGCGAGCCCTCTAATAGCCCGAAATGGATATGATTAAGATTTTCTGAAAGGTGGGGATCTATTCTTTCCATCAATCATAACCAAAATTGTTTAACTTAGATTGGGACTGTCTTACGTCCATTTTAAGGTGAAGGTGTAGCAATGAAAGTGTATGGTGATTTTCGAATTCAAAGTACTCTAGCGAGCCCGCCAAAAGGCAGAAATGAACATGCTTAGGATTTTCTGAAAGGTTGGGATCTATTGTTTACATCAATCATATACCAAAATTGTTTAACGTAGATGGGATCATCCTACGCCCATTTTAAGGTGAAGAGGTAATGACGTAGCAGCAAAAGCGTATGGTGATTTTCGACTTCAAAGCGCTCTATCGAGCCCTCTAATACCAGAAATGGATATGCTTAGAATTTTCTGAAAGGTGAGGATCTATTCTTTCCATCAACCCTAACCGAAATTGTTTAGATTAGATACGGACCAACCTACGCCTAGTTAACGGTGAAGAGGTAATGGTATGACGGCGAAAGCGTTTGTTGATTTTCAAATTCAAAGTGCTCTTGTGAGCCCTCTAATACCCCAAATTGGACATGCTTAGGATATTTTAACCGAAATTGTTTAGCTTAGGTACAAATACAAATGTTAGCTTTCCAATTGCACTCTGAAATTCAAAATAGCCTCTACACCAATTACAGGTACATCTTAAAATTGGCATAGGACAGTCCTTATCTAAGTTAAACAATTTTGATTAGGATTGTTGGAAAGAAGAGATACCTACCTTTAAGAAAATCCTAGCATGTCCATTTCGGGCTATTAGGCGGCTCGCAAGAATACTTTGAACACGAAAATCACTACAACTGTGTAGGTTGTTCCCTCTGTAAGCTAAACAATTTCGAGTCGGATTGATGGAAAGAATCGATCCCCATCTTTCAGAAAATCCTAAGCATGTCAATCTCTACCTATTGAATTCGTAAATCACCATACACTTTCGCTGTTGCCTCTTCACCTTTAAATGAGCCTAGGATGGTTCCTATCTAAGTTTAAGAATTTTGGTATTGATTGATGGAAAATTGGACACATGTTTCCAAGATGGCGGCATTACCTCAAAATTCTTCTACGCCGTTTGTTGGCTGAATCATTGAATCTACGAAAAAATGAACAGAACATTTTTGGTAGAAAATTTCATGCTCTACATTTTTGGGCAGAACCTATTTTCATGCCCGAGATATATTGAAAAAACCGATGTTGGGCGCTGTGTTTCCAAGATGGCGGCGTTAGCTGAACACGGACAGTTGAGGACTTTCAGTATGTTGAACTTAAGACCATTATGAACATCTGGGTCAAAATTTCGCTCTTATTATAAATTATTCCGCGATTTGACCCAAGTTTGGTATAATTTGACTGGGCTATATGTAGACAACGAGATTGATCCATCCAGCGAAACCGTAAATTAAAATAAAAACAAGTGCCTACAGCGACTGCCTAGTTGCACCGGTCTTCTGTACCGTTCCTCCACTTCCAATGTTGAGGCACACACCTCTATCACGCACTACAACAGCCATCTCTATTGTACTAATCTAAAAGCAGTAGCCATCACAATTGTCGGTTAAAAATGTGTTAGCCTTTAGGCCTATTTTACGTTTTAGGCGTAATAGTCAGCTTTTAGGACTAGTTTTAACCAGCAGTTTTAATAAGTAGCAGCTGACGAAGATACATTATTGTATAGTAAGCCTATTCATTTTTGCAACACGGTCCGCCTACTGGCACACAGTTACAGTGTTACAACGTAACGCGCAATGTAGCCTATATAGATCAGTGGTAGTAGGAAAGTGAAGAGAAAGACGCTGTTGACGTTGCCATGGTAACATGACTTTAGACCTAATTTTTATTTTCAGGCCTGATTTTAAAAATGCAGTTTTAATTTCGTAAGTAGCAGATATAGGCCTAATGGAGAATTTGTTTCGACGTTAAGCCTATTCAGTCATGCAACAATGCAACTATTTTAAGCGAAGCTAAAAGCCATTTGTTTTTATTGAGTGTTACCTTAAGATTTTAAATCGACGATCTAATGTTATTATTTAATTTAGTTACGTCGAAGAATTCTATCAGCTATAAGGAAGTAACGATGTTTTAATTTACCATGTTATTTAACTAAGTTTTCACACTGAATCTAACGTTGTAAACAATGGTCGTCAATATCTGGTACCGTTCCGAAGTTGAAAAAAGCGACGGACGGCCGGACAAAGTTGTTGGCAATAATCTTCTCAGCTGGTAAAAAGGAGAACGATAAATGGTACTCGTTCCATCTTTGGCCGGTACGGCTGTACAGAAGACTAACAAGCCTGCAAGCTCGTCAGTGCACTAGTGATGTGAAATTACTTTTGCAGTCTGCTGTAAACTTACCTGATGACGTTCTTCAAAAACTATACGATATAGAAGACCACATTATTAAAATTGCTATGCAAAATGCGAAGCAGCAAAAAATAATTTTTTTTGTCAAAACACCAGCTGCAAACCAATAACGTTGACCTGCAGGCCTAAACATGATTTCTAAAACGGTCGCCTATGCATTTTTTTTCCTTTCATAAGAAATATTTAAAAAATAAATAAATAAAATGGCCTAGAAATGTATTCGCGTAACTTATCCTGCTATGGTTGCCTATGCATTTTTTTCTGTCATAAAAAAACTCATAGGTTACCACCATAGCAGGATAAGTAATGCGATCACATTTCTAGGCTTATTTTATTATTATTTTTTTTTTTATAAAATAAATAAAATAGGCCTAGAAATGTATTCACATAATTTGTCCTGCTACTGCTTAGATGTGCAGTTATTACTTTCAGTTCCAAAATGTGTAAGTTATTTAAGAAATTTGAAATTTGGATAAGTGCTTTTTTGTTTTTGCCTATAAATTACGTTCGTTTTTAACGGATTTGTTTGGCAGTCCTATGAGGTTCGTTTAAAGAGGTTTCACTGTAACAACAACCGCATAGAAAATGGACCCCAAAATCTGTCAAGCCCTGTTCACCAACTGCTGAATTTTGTATCCCCTTTTCCAGATTCAACAGCATGGGCAACGGATGTCCACACCATCTCCTGGGACAGGATGTTTGCATACGCATTTCCTGTTTTCTATTCTCCAAGCCATCCTAAACAAATCCGCCTACGGCAAGGAAGCTTCATTCTGATAGCAGCCATGTGGCCAGCAGTAGATCTGATGGAGAAAAATCCCTCTTCCAGTATCAAAGTTCGTCTTCACCCAACACCAGGGAAAAAACGTCACCCAAAACTCGATATTCTTCATCTTCACAGGTGGAACTTTTAACTGAAAACCAAAGAAACTCTGGATTTTTACCTCCAGTAACTCGACGGCTTCTACTTTGTCATAGTTCCTCAACCATCAAGATCCACGAAACTAAACGGAAAAAATGGCATGGATCGTGCAAATCCCACCAATCAAACCCTTCCAATCCACCCGGCACCATTCTGGCATCGTTCCTTGAAGACCTCTTCAACAGAGGATTTTCACCAACAGCCATAAAAGGATACAAACCTGCCATGAGTTCTTGCCTCGAAAAAACTCAGTAATCAGCAGCAACGTCATTTCAAAATTCATGTTAACCTTCGAAAATGCCAGGCCAGAAACTTGTCAACTTTTTCGAAGATGGAGCCTTCCACCGGTGCAGGAAAGTCTTTCTACCACCCACACGAGCCACTACATTTGGCTTCAATCCTCCACCTGTTACAAAAGACTGTTTTCCTGTGAGTCCTAGCCTCTGCTGCAAGACAGAGTGATCTAGGAGCTTTTTCTAGAGAAGACGACCACACCCGCTTCTCTAAAGACTGGACAACAGTAACTTTCGCTTTCCCTGCATGGCTTAGAGCAAAGAATCTAGACGAGATGTGGATCCTAAACTCATTACTATGTAAGCATTAGGACCAATTGCGGATCCAGAGGGGACTGAAAAAACTCAAAATGTCCAATAAGCGCCGGTGCACACGTGCGTTTTTTGGACGCTGCGGTGACGCATCCAATCAATGCACACGTGCGTTTTATTAACGCGCGTTGACGCTGCGGTGCCGCTTTGGTGACGTATGTGCGCGTTCGGTTCCCTAACCTCGTGTACAAAAAATTATAGTTTGAAACCAATGAGACGATGTTGCTTTATTCGCCTACCTCGTGAACAAAAAATATATTTTAAAACCAATGTGACGAATTTTGGTACATAGATGTACTAATTTTAAGACGTACCAGGGAAAAATGTTATACATCCTTTGCAGATTAACTAAAAAATTCGGATAAGTTCTTTAATTACTTCCCAATGAGTCTCCAATCATTTCTGGAGCAACATTTCATATTTCAGGATAGTTCTTTACTCCCCCAGTAAACAATTCCATGTCTATTTCTTCGAAATTGGACGCCATTTTTGTTAACGGTTTTGCGGTAAACGGCGGACGTGTGCACCGCTCAAGTCATCCAAGGTACTTAGAGACGCAATTGCGTTTTTTTAACGCTGCGTTGACGGTGGGAATTGCGGTGCAAAATGACCGCACGAGCGGCGGACGAGCGGCAGGCGGTAACGCAACGTTGACGCAGGTACTTGTGCAGTATCCAACAGATGGCACGTAATCCAAACCGCAAATGCGGTACCGCAGTGGCGTCCACAAATACAGCGACCGCACGTGTGCACCGGCGCTAAAAGCACTCCGTTATTATTTGGAATGAAAAGAAATTCCAAAAACAAAACAAAGTACAGTGGAAAGAAAAGTGCCTCCCACTTCACTCTTTCTTCGAGTTGATAAACACAGTGGAAAGATAAATACTTTCCCTATAATCCCGTTTAAACTAGGGAAGTGGATACATGAAGTGATAAAACGTGCGTATGAACTAGGACCAAATCACTGAGATGTGCCGAGTGAGGTGTGAGGCTCACGAGCTGAGAGCACTAGCAGCTTCGTGAGCACATGACAGTGGAACACCACTCAATGAAGTGATAGCATGTTCTCGGAACAATAAAAACACTTTTATATCACACTACCTCGGAGACATTAGTGCTTCAAAAGGTTTAAAAACAATTAAAGAATTCCTGGCAGTAGAATCGAACAATAATCCAACTCAACTGCTTAAAGAAAGAATAAAACGTCCAATTAGGTGGGTATCATTCTCTAAAGTTCTATAAAAATTTCAAAGTGTTTTAAAGTGTTATGTCTGAAAAGTGTTTTAATAAGTTTAGCCGAGTTCTTCCTGACCCTTTGCCAGTAAGACAAAGTCGTCACATACTCAGTGAAGGCTAGTATTTTGCAGATAGTAAGAAACGAAACTGTTAACACTGTTTAAAAGTAGTTTTCACTATCCTAAAATACTTACCATCAATAGAACCCACCCTTCCGCCCCGCTTTGCAGAACCCGGCGGTTTCCTGTACGAAACTAAAAGGTTCAAAGCGATGTGGCAAGACTGATGTTATGCTTGTATTATTATGGAATGTGAGTGCAGTGCTCCTGGCGGGTGATTATGTAAACTAATCGTAATAAGATTTAAATTAGAATTTAATGATTTTAAATTTGTTTCGAGCATAAAATAGCAGAAATGAGTGATTTTAGCACATACTCAAGGTAAGTATTTTAGGATAGTAAAAACTAATTTTAAGCAGTATTGACATTTTTTCTTACTGACTGAAACTTGGCTTAATCCTATCGTACTTATCAAATAATTACTTCCTGTTTCTGTTAATTGGTAGACTGTAACATGCATGGAGGGGTAACTGTCCTCGATAAATCATATTTTGATTTAGCAGAAATAATCCAATACCTTCAATGTTGTTTGCTGCTACAAAAATGGAGATAGTGACTCCTGACAGCGAGGTTGAAACCTATGTGCAGCCGTCACCTCCAGTTTAAAATTAGTGTTAATTGGGGTGATAACATACGCTGTCGGAGCCCCGGAATTTCATGAAACCCTCCATCTGATTCGTGTACAGGTCTGAGAGCAACACTTTAGGTCTACACAGACTGTTTGAACTGCCATCCATCCTAGGCCCGATTCTTTCTTCAGATGACTGCCCTGTCTCTTAACGTACATCGACCCTCCCCCAGAAATGATATTTTATCTTGTTACGTTTTTATTTCATCAACCAGAAATGATACTTTGCGCATTGCTGTAAGCGAAGGAACTACAATGAAAAGAGCCAAATTAAAACTCCATTAACGCATAACAAACAGTTCAAGTAGTAGTTTACTACCTGCACATTTTTGGTGGTCTAATCGTGTCCTTCCTCTTTCTTCAAGCTAGTTTCCAGAAAACAGCAAGTAACACTGACGGACTCTCAAAACGCTCACTAAAATATGAAATTAGCGTAGAGCACAGTGGGCTTTGAAGTCGTATTTATTTATTGGTGACAGTGTTGCCCTCTTCAAGAGGTGGCGATTGCATCTAATGTTACGATTGATTGATTGATTGATTACGGAGCTCTAGTCAACATTGACTACCAGCCCCAGTAGAAGCACACAATAACACTAAAACAACTCCATCACTAATCCACTAATGCTACTACACCAATATACTAACACCAATTCACTTTTACAGCAGTAGTTGTATAGGAGAACCGCCTCGTAGCGGCACAGAAACCTGCCACAGCCTTCAAACACTACCTTCCACATGCTGCCATGTGAGGCCACCGCCAAGAGAGCAGTAGCACAACAAAGCAAGCTGAGATAATAGCTGGGTTCTATTTCAGCTGGCCTTGAGTAACAATGACGGCTATGAATAATGACTTTCTGGCAATGTGAACTTAAAAGTGTCCTTGATTCAGCCCTAATTTGGCATCTTGAAAGTCAACAGCTGCATCGACTGTGAGCTACATCTCATATCAACCTAAATATTGATTTACAACTTAATTGCTTACAAATTACCCAATGGATGTGGCTTTACCCAGGTTGGTGTCTAAATTAGAAAATCTTTCAATTGTGACATGTTTTTGCGCCTGATCGTGTTGTCTTCGTTTTGAGTAAGTAGGCTGGATAGGAGTAGCGTTCACTCCAAAGTATACAGAATCTGTCTATCTTCTTTGTGTAGAATTGTCTGAAGGTTTGTTTAAGATATCACACAATTCAGTGTGTACTGGCAGTAAACGTATTACGGATCGCACCGTTTTTTACAACTACAAGGTAAAGGACTGGTCGTAATGTATGGCCTAGAAATAAAAAAATTGACCACCAAATTGTCGATGACCCCATCCTCCCATACCTCTTGACAATTTGCGCCCCACATCTGTCCCCCCCCCCCAAAAAAAAAAAAATAAAGGTTTCTTGTGCCTTTTCAGTTTACCTCAATGATTTTCCATAGCCAAATTAAATAAGTCGATTTCAAACTGACATGTTTACAAGAGTATGAAACCCCTTTTGATAAAGTGAATGGATGAACTGAAGAAAGTGGACTATTTTGCTTATGCTATTGTACTTTAGTTAAGGTTAGGTGAGGTGAGGTTATAAGTTTTAAGATGTTAAAATGCGCAACATTTTCGAGGAAAGTATGTTCTTGAAAAGATCGTTATTTAATTGTTTTTTTGTCGAGTGATGGTAATACCTTAATTTTTGAATTTATACGTATATGCAGGGTGTTTCAGAATAACACCGGCAAACCTTCCGGGCATACTGAGGAGGTAAAGGCAACTCAAAAAGTCCTATACAACACCTTTGCAAAAATGCTTGGTTACCGAGACATCTCCCTGTTAGACCCCAATTATTGTATGATCTATTGTTTATTTCAAGGCTTGGTGGTAGAATGTGTCCAACTGCCTGCAAGGCGCACACCGCACTGTGGCCTCACGCACTAAGGCTAAATCGAGGGCTACATTTATTATTGTGTGCGCGGCGTATCTTGAGTCCTGGAAATATTTTACGAGCTACTAGGTCTTCCTGGAGGGGGCGGCTTTAATCGACGGCCACCATTGTTTTTGTAACCATCTTGGATATCAACAAGGCACTCAGCTGCCAAAAACGTACAATCGATTATCTGTGTTCGTTCTGCGGCGAACTCAAGATAGGCCGCGCACACTTTAGCTCCACAAACTCGATCTCGGATGCAGCAAGGTGCACCAACCTGTGGGAAAACTACGCGATAATCGAATTACGTTCGAAACTGCAATATCGACTAATCTTGCCAAGATGGGAGCAGCTCAGTTGCCAAATCTCAGTATAATGACGCGTTTTGCAAGGAAGCGGACCTGGCTTCTTTTCAAAGCCTCTCACTACCCAGCAGCTCTTAACATTCCCGTAATGAAAAATCCGTTAGAAACAGTACCATAGTTAACCCATAGCCGCCTAGATACGAACGTACGCCTTCAACGCATGAGGGGGCCCCGGGGACGCCGAGCAAAGCGGGCAGTCACAGCCAAGTGGTGAGCGTCGTCGGCTCCAAACCAAGAGAATGCCGGTTCGAATCCGAGAACCGACCCGAGTCTGTTGGAAATAAAATGCAGAAAAAAAAAAAAAGAAAAAAAAACATCAGAATCACCACAACAGCATCACGGTTTAGTTCACCCACAAGTAGAGTTCCGACAAATATGAGAAACCTCCATTAGGTAGAAATCGCCCCAACACGATTGGCTCAAAAGTTGTTAATAATTTTTCAACTCTAACAATAATTTCGTTATTATTTTTTTCTTCACGTTGCTAGCTATGGTTCGTAGGAACTAGGGACACGAACTGTTTTTTTTTTTTTTAAAGTTTTGCTGGCCAGCTCATCAAGACATTTTGTGATGAGAGGAATCAGCCAGCGCTGCAGTCAGCTTGGCTGGCCGGCATAATTAAAGAGAGTCAACCGTTTCATTTTGTAGGGAATAGAATGGGAAGGGGGGGGGGGATTTTTTTATGAGTACTATTAAAAATAATTGCTAGTAAATGAACGAATACATGCAGGTTTTGAGTTGGTCAGTCATGCTGTCTGTTTGGTTAGCTTGTGTGCCTAACCGTTTGGAAAATTCAGTAATAAAAGTAAAAAAATTTCTTCTGCAAGCTAAAAAATCTGTGGCCCTGATTTGGGCGGGGTCCCCCCCCCCCCCCACTCGCCTTGCGGGGGTTGCGGGTGCTACACCTACGACCCTGGCTGGAAGTAATGTTATTTTTAAATTAACAAAGCAAAAGAAGGCAGCAGAAGGTCCTTTTTTATATTATTCCTACGAAAACCTGTTTTGTTTTCCGGAACGTGGGCAACCCAAGTTTGTTCATTGTAGCCGACTTTTTTTTAAATAAATCCTCGTCATTAACTAGCCGAAAGCCATAAGGAGAGAATGTAAATAGCCTGTTGCAACTGCTGATGATCCTGGAAGGCTGGGAAGGGACCAACCCTTACGAATGTCAATCTAGTAGCAGTCGCCACTTGGCCATAGACCTTACAAAGCACTCGCCATTTCACAATTTTTACTCGCCACACACCAAATACGTCTTGTATGATGAAAGGTTTTTTTTCTAATTTATGCATTAACAAAATTGTGCAATTTGCTTAAACTCCAGTATTAATGCAGCAACTCCAGTTATATAGCCCTTATAAATCTGAGCATAACGCCGCAAACCGTTCGTCTCTAACTTATACGGTTCCAGAGATACCCCTTTTTTTAGTGGCGTGCTTTGCAGCTAGTCGCCATTTTGGCGAGTAAGGCTAAATTCCAAGTCGCCAACTGGTGATTTCCACTCGCCAAATGGCGAGTGGCGACCGACATTGGGAAGGGTTGGAAGGGACCAGGGGAGAAGAGGCAGAAGGAACGGTACGGTAACCGACTGGTCCATTAGCGTTATTTAATTTACAGCCGAAATTGCAGCGTGGGGTAATTTTTATAAAAGCGTTTAAGAATGATGGTTAACATTATAGCGTTAACCCCCCCCCGTCCCGGACCTAATCAGAATAGCCGTAAAGCGGACTCATTTTATTATTATTTTTACTGCATAAATAAAAATAAATAAACATGAACAGAAGAAAGGAGAGGGATGATGATCCGGGCCAGTGGGCAGGGAAGGGGAGGAATGGGAACCAGTATTCCTCCCCCCGAAACCCCAAAATGTGTCACAGTGCTAAATAAATTCTTCGAGAATATGTGAAAAAGTAACCTCTAGAAGTCAGATACGACAGTGAAGTACCGTAAAATGTTACAGCTTCCCAGACCCCACTTGGGGAGCTAACAACACTCCCCCCGACCCTCTATCGGGCTTTGTTCGGCCTCCTGAGAATTCTTTCCTGGCTGTGGCTATGGTGCCACTGCTTCGAGTCATTCAAGGGAAAAAAAAACCCGTTTGTTGACATTCCGCCTGACTGGGATCAGATCTCAACCTCTGCATACAATCTTTGCGCACAATTTAAAATGAAACCATATTTCGCAAAGCAGCCGGCTGACGTACGGGACTGTCGAGGCAAAATCCTTTCAGTCAAAACTGATCGCATCGGAGAAGGTGTACTCAACTGCCGTCAGTCGACAGCCGTCGTCGTCTTTCATTTCTGTTGCCTTCTGGACTTAAATGACATCATGCCAGAGCGTAAAGAATTAATATCTAATTTACTACGACTTCCATTTAATTACCCACTTAAGGTCACTACAAGTCCGTCTTCATTTGGTTTGTCAATTTGAGCACGATCAAATTTAAAAGCTCAGCAGAGCCGACTGAACTGGTTAGCGACGGAAGAAATGTACGCTGGACCATCCGTTTTCGTCAGTCACCGGAACGGAATGGAACAGACTAGTGTGCGACCAGCTTTAGGCGCCTATTAAATGCCCATGGACTGTCTCAGTTTTGCTGGTTAGTACCGTGTAATTTCAAGGGTTCACTGCAGACTTGTTAAATTCAAACTTCTTT
>JAHWFP010180989.1:0-49574 GCA_023313725.1 Lithobius niger | reverse complement strand
TTAATGTTTCCTTATTTGTCCTTCGTTACAGTTCAGTTTATAGTTCGTCCAGGCTTTAACAATAAATTTAAGGACCAGTCTTGATTGTTCAAGCCATTGTTGCTTGAAATCTTTGGTTACAACTTGGAAAAGAAACCAAATTTAAATTCGCTGGTGGCGAATTTCAAAAACCCTCCCACGCATTTGTCCTGACCCCTACAACTCTCAAACCAACAAAAGGACCATGCTCAGATCACCATGCATTCGTGTGCCAAAATTCGGCTACGTAGGCCTTCTCAATTTTGCGCTAGCCATGAGCAATGAGTCTATGGGATGTAACATGGGGCTAGCGTTAATTACTACCCAAACACCAAAACTGGTAGAAAAACCCGCCAAGTTTCCAAAAACGATCGGCCTTTGAAGGTAGTGATATCGTTCCACCAGGGAAAGGCCGCCAAGGTCAATCCTATTAGCCAAGTTAATCGCACTCAATAATACTTTGGACTTTAAATGACAACTTGAAGATTGCGACAGGGAGTAGCAATCTTCAAGTTTTCATTTAAGTTTCGAACTATTAGTAGGTGTGATTAACTTGGCTAATAGGATTGACCTTGGTGGCCTTTCCCTGGTGGAATAATATCACTACCTTCAAAGGCCGATCGTGTTTGGAAACTTGGCGGGTTTTTCTACCAGTTTTGGTTTTGGGTGGATATCACCAGTTTCATACGACTGTGAACATACATAAGGTTACATCGTCCGTTTAAGATGCTTCAATCCCATTTTTGCACACACTGACTAACAATCGCTGATTTCGTTCGCTTCGCTCACTCAATCAGCGCATCCCCTTCAGTTGTTTTGTTTAGCCCTTCACCTTCCCCTTAATTTTTCGAGATTTCGTTCACATTTAGTCATGCAGAAACACCCGAAGGTCGTTGTTACTAAAACAGCAGAATGCGAAGCAATTTATTTTTGGGTTATTAACCAAAAACTATTAGCTCGTGTATGCTCGTATTGTTGCGTAACCATCATCTAACGCGCATCCCTTCATTCTTACGCAATCCACGGCAACGTTAATGTTTCTTTATTTTGTCCTTCATTACATTTCAATTTTTAGTTCATCCAGGCTTTTACAATAAATCTAAGGACCAGTCTTGATTGTTCAAGCCATTGTTGCTTAAAATCTTTGGTTGCAACTGGAAAAGAAACGAACTTTTAATTCGCCCGTGGTGAATTTCAAAACCCTCCCACGCATTTGTCCTGACCCCTACAACCCCCAAACCAACAAAAGGACCATCCTCAGATCACTATGCATCCGAGCGCAAAAGTTCAGGTACGTAGGCCTTCTCAATTTTGCGCTAGCCATGAGCAAAAAGTCTATGGGATTTAACATGGCAAAAATCTTATTAGCTAGCTAGCTAGACAGTAACATAAAACAACGTTATTGACGCATCTTTTTCTCTATGATTGGTGGACACTCATCCTTTAAATTTCAGTTTTTCTTACCCTTTCTCTGACCCTTTCCTTACATTTTCCACAATTTGAAACATTTCTGTCGCATTGGGATTTATCCTCAACATGCCAAAATATGCTTTCAATTGCTTACAGTTAACACACATGTCTGCTAGTGAGCCGCCTTTTTATCATTAACAATCAATTTTTAACAATCGGATGTCTACAATGGGATGATCTACTGTTACTTGGCGGCGACACACTAGCCTGTGTCTAGAGCTAGTTACTACTAGTTACTAGCTAGTCAGTAACATAAAAACAACGTTATTGACGCATCTTTCTCTCTATGAATGGTGGACACTTAGCCTTTAACTTTCAATTTTTAGTCTTCTGTGCAGCCGTACCGGCTGAAAAGATTATGGCAACGACTTTGTCCGTCGCTTTTTTCAACTTCGCAACGGTACCAGATAAAGACGACCACTGTTTACAACGTTGGATTCAGTGTCAAAAGTTAGTTAAATAAGATGGCAAATTAAAATAAACGTTACCTCCTTATAGCTAATAAACTTTTTCGACGTAACTAAATTAAATAATAACATTTCATCGTCGAATTGAAATCCTAAGGATTTGTCTTAACGCAGCCGTAAAAACAAAAACATTTTAGCTTCGTTTAAAAGAGTCTTGTCGCATTGTTGCATGAATGAATAGGCTGACGGTCCAACCAAATTCTCCATTAGGCCTACCTGCTACTTACGAAACTAAAACTGCCGTTAAAAAAATTAGGGCTAAAAAATGAAAATTAGGTCTAAAATTACGTTACCATGGCAACGTCAAGTTGCTACGAGTCGCTGCTGGATTTCTCAACAGCGTTTCGCCTGCCCCTTCCCTACTACCACTGATCTATATGGGCTACGTTGCGCATTGCGTTGTAACACTGTAACTGTGTGCTCGGAGACATACCGTGTTGCAAAAATGAATAGGCTTACTGTATAAAATCCAAATCTCCGTTAGTTGCTACTTACGAAATTAAAGTTGTAAATTAGGCCTAAAGGCTGACAATTACGCCTAAAATGTAAAACACGCTTGAAAGCTAATACATTTTTAACGGGCAATTCTGATCGTTACTGCTTTTAGATTATATAATAGAGAGAGCTGTTGCAATGCGTGATAGAGGAGTGTGCCTCACTATTGGTAGTGGCAGAACTGTACAGAAGACCGGATACGACTAGGTAGTTGCTGTAGCCGCTTGTTCGTTATCCCTGCACCTTCCCCTTACATTTGCCACAATTTGTAAGATTTCTGTCTCATTGGGATTTATCCTCAACATGCAAAAACATGCTTTTAGTTGCTTACAGCTGACAGTCACATGTCTGCTAGTGAGGCCGCCTTTTTATCATTAACAATCAATTTTTTAACAATCGGATGTCAACAATGGGATGATCTACTGTTGCTTGGCGGCGACACACTAGCGTTTGTCTAGATACATTTTCGTATGTGTGAGGTGGAATCGAGTGGTGGGGGGTGGGGGGGGGTTGGGGGGGGGGGGGGCTTGCTATAATTTGTCGCACCGGGCCCCACACCAACTAAGTTACGCCACTGGTGCTGCTCACTGTCTTACGGTCTCACCCATGTGGCGTTAAAGTTGCACTATCGCCGCTTGAAAAAAATCTGCAGGTCCTGGCAACACGTAGCGCTCTCTAGTAGTATCTAGTACTTGCTTGCAACAACCGAAGGAATGCACAACGTCATTTTCTTCTAACGAAACCAGCAAGCCGAAACCTCCATAATTATTGATTGAAAATTATACGCTCCGTGCAAGCTGTAAAGGTTAACAATATCACTACCGCTCGATGGCGCCACAGTATTTTCGTTCGCACTTCAATCGGTGATAGTGCCACTTTAACTGGCGCGATACCACCAAATGAAAGTCTACAGCATGTAGCGTCATCGAGTTCTCTCTAGTGCAACAAGCAAAGAAATGCACAAAGCAATCTATATAACTAAGATCGTATTATTTGTTTGTTTGTTTATGTTTGTGTGTGTGTGTGTCCGCAACATGGAAATCTATATAACTAAGATAATAATATTTGTTTCTTTGTTTGAGTGTGTTTGGGTGCGTGTGTGTGCGTGTGTGTGTGTGTGTGTGTGTGTGTGTGTGTGTGTGTGTGTGTGTGTTTGGTGTGTCCACAATGATATTTGTTCGTTTGTTTGTATGTATGTCAAACGAAATTGTCTGTGGTATAAGTAATGATTCGAACTGTGTTTTCAACAAAGAGACACAGTACTGATGACGTCATATATTTTTCCAGTCACAATATTTTCATGCAAACAGGTTCTATTTTCATGCAAACGAGATATTACAACAACGCTTTATTAAACCGGCCATATAAGGGGGGGGGGGCTGTCCTGGTATCTTTTAATACAACAAACATGCCACGTGCCTCCGTAATTATTGAGTACAAATTTGGTGGCACGTCCTCGTGCACCTGGAAGCAAACTGTAAAGATTAACGATATTGCTGCCACTATATGGGGTCACGGAACTTTCTTTATATTCTACCGTGGTGCCATCTAGTGGCATTAATATCCCTAACTTTTACAGCTTGCTGCCAGGTGCACGAGATCGTACCAATTTTTTTTCTCAATAATTAACGAGACACGTGGCTTATTTGTTGCATTAAAAAATATTGCTTTGTGTACTTCTTTGCTTGCTGAGGGCAGGCACTAGAGTGAACTCGATGGCACTACATGCTGCGTCAGTATACACCTTGTCTTTGTCCGAAATTAGCTGTCCAATGAGAGACGATGCCGACAATACTAACAATGGTTATAACAATACTTTCGTACTAGACGTGTCCTCCCACGCCATTCCCGTTACATCCCCAGGCTGTAAACCAGAAAAGGTATGCAGTTTGTATCGTAATGCAGCCATTTGTCAAATTTCATGTGTGGAAGCCTTCCTGCTATCTCGGTATCGGTGAATAATCACCCTACGGAAATTAACATGGAGATGAGCGGACTAGAAACTAGAAACCAGTAACACACTTGCAACGTTATTGATATATAAATTTTGCATTGAAAGCCGCGTAGCTGATACCCCTACGCACGTTAATTCTTGTTAGGGGGGTCATTGCTCTCCATTTTACCACAACTTAATCTTTTGTACCGCATTATTATTTTTCCACAAGTACCTGAAATCTGCCCAACTATGCTTCAGGATATCAGACAATTACGCTATGACGTCGCGCTTCGACGATTGAATTGATGTGATGTTTGTTGCCTAACTTGGCGCGACACACTAGTGTGTGTCTAGATAACGGTTACAAAGAAATTGTGTACACGCCCAATTCAGGAAAAATAAACAAAATGTCAAAATGAAACAAAAAACTGGTAACGAAGCCACCAAGTTGGGAATGGTTCGGCTTCTCAAAGGAGTGATACGAATTAAATAATAAAAAAAAAACCTGGTAAAGAGGCCAATTGAGAATGATTCGGCTTCTCAAAGGAGTGACATGAATTTAAAATATTGGGAAAATTGCTATACTACGTACTCAAGAAAAGTGGCAGGGTAGAATCCTGCGTATCCCTTGATGAAAATAAATGCTTGTTTGAGAATTGGGAATAGTCAGAATTGAGGTAACCTCCCACAAGTGATAGGCGGGGATTGCGTATCTAATTTTCTCGAATATTTCAATACTTTCTTGTTTCGTTAAAAGCACATAAATCCTTCCGGTATGTCGTGCAACCCGTTGAGAATAGCGTTTGCAACATTTACACAGGTTAGAGTTAATGTCGCAAAATCATCTCACACGAAAGAAAAAATCAAGAAAATGACCGTTGGCTATATTTACATACATTTGAACTAATGTCGCAAAACTGAGTCATACAGAAAAGCCAACAGGGATGCATTTACCTTTAATAGAAAGTATCGTCCAGATGACCAGGAGCGGTTAACGCTTGCTACACAACCCTTTGAACCCTTTTTTTTTTAAAGTATCGTATGTGCGTCTCATTTGTTGTCGATATTGTCTTTAGCAACCATTTAAAAAAACAATATAACGTCGCTATCGTGTGCAATGCCAACGAAATTAAAGAAAGCTAGTTTAAAACGATACAGATGGTTTTCATTGAAACAGCAGTAACGACAAAAAAAATAACTCAGTACTTATTGCAAAACGAACGCACTAAGTTCAGAAACACAATGGCAGCACGTATTTTAACGTAGGATAACCTGGGGAATAGTTAGGCTACAACCAGTCGATCAACAATTGGCAACATAGGTCAGGACGAGGGATAAACTGAGTCTAGCCCTATTCCGTTATGCCGTTCTTGCTTCAACTGACTTAATGGCGCCTTTTCACCTTTTCATCTTCTAGATGCAGCACCGTAGAATCTTCGAGCAGTATAAAGAAAATAGCGGTAAATTTAAAAAAAAAGCACAACACTATATATTCGCAGCACCACTGCGAGTTTCATAACTAAAACGAGATCACGTGACCCACATCAGCCTATTGGATGGCAGAGATTCTGGAACGTGGATGCTGTGTTTAGAATATATCCAAGTGCATTCGGCATAGGCGTTTTTAAGGCTCAAAGAAATTAGTTAAAGAAGCAAAACTCAAGCCTAAACTGTTTACAAAAAAGGGTGATATCAACCCAAAATCCAATTGAGCTGGATTTAACTCTGCCAAGTTACCAAATGCTTTAGCGTTGCAAGTAGTAATATCAAAACGCAAAGTTATTTTGCCAAGTTCAATGAAGCGTTAAATAACCGAACAAAACTTGGCGAATTACCTTTTCATACCTTATTTTTCAGACTTCGTACTTTCACAATGCTCCCCAACTTTAACAATTAATCCCCTCCCCATCAAAGCAACAGCTCTCATAGTGCACGCTGTTAGTGCAAAATTATTTCAGTTCCGGCAGCAAGCTGCATATGGCACATGGAAGCTGCTCACATGTTGTAGTTTCCAAATCCACCGGGAGACACTCCCGGAAGTGACGACGTATCATAATGGCCACCACGCGATCTACTAAATCTCTATTATCTCCGGAACTAATTGATCAATCCTATTGTGCTACCTATTGTTAGAATTATAATTTAATTTACTAAAAGAAATGCCGGAACAATGTACGCAATAAATCTATTAGTTTCTTTTGTAATTTGAAGGAAAGCACATTACGACGTCATCGTGGCGTCCATGCAATATGGGGCCGTTAAAGTATTACGTCATCAGGAAGGGGAGGAGCGGGGGGGAGGGGGTTCACCAACTGGTGACGATAGATGACGAGGGGGGAAAGTTGATGACGTAAGCACTGTTTTTCCCAGTGAAAGGGTGGAAAACGGGGGAAAAAAACACAGGGAAATACAAGGAAAACACCCCTTTAAGGGGGGGGGGTCAAGTTAGAAATGCCGTAATACTGAAGGGGGCCGATGCGCTCCGAGACGAGGGGGGGAGGAGGGGGTAAAAATGGCCAATTTCTTGATCACGTAATACTTAAACGGCCCCTATAATAAATCTCGTGTATCTCCGGAACTAACTGATCAATCTTATCTTGCGACCTATCGTTGGTAAAATAATTTAATCTTTAGAAATGCCTGAATAATGTATCCCGTAAATATTTTATTTTTTGTTTAATGTGAAGGAAAACATAATGTGCATGTAATTATTACTGCGTTATACCGTTCTTTTGGAAACGGTATATTATTAAAGCTGAGTCGTATTGTTCACAGTGCGTCACTTGAGCAGTGGCCTTCATAAGCACACGGAAGTGTACAGGAAAGTCATTGTTTAATATGAATCTCGTACTCTCTTAGTACACTTGCAAGTCTATAGAGGCTACGTTACCCGAGCAGCTGTCATCCATCCCAAAATATTAATTCAGCCGATTCTTGTTGCCTTCCCTTAAACGACTGTTTGAACTGTCATGTCATCACCCTGAATCTGGTAACCTTATTCTGCAGAATATGAAGGCCTGCGATGCTAACCTTGAGTGCGTACCTATTTTGTCTTACACGCCATGACTTCAGAATGCTGTCTACCCTTCCTGGTGTTGCAACACAGGCTTGAACAGAGTTTTCATTCTAGCCACTACCTGCTAACTCACAACCAATTATTGAAATCACAGCCATTTCTATATGCAGTTTGTGATGGTTAATCAGCCTTAAACTGGTGTCCGTGATGGATTAATTTTCTTAAGAATACTTGTTATAATGTTCATGGCACGGCGAACCATGGTAGAGGAAATTCACATCCTATCCTAGCAGTGGAAGCAGAATTGATGTGCATTTACCTTTGAAACCTTCATGGATGTTTTGACTGGAATGAAAGGCTACCCAGGATAACACTTTACCTTCATGGCCAGCCTTGCTTCTGGTGAACTCTGACCAGTACATCCACGGGTGCATCAATGATTTTTTCTTCGCTGGTGAAAATTACCATTGGTAACGGTGCATCACATGAACATTTAGTCGTATGCGAGGAAGACTTGTGGAAGACTTGGGCAAGCCTATTCTGCTTTATTCTTCGATTGTCCTAGGTTGAGACTGGTTGTCACAGACATACCTTCTGGATCTGGTGGGTGAAGGATGAGACATACCTGTTCCATGGAACGAGTTCGCAGATGTACGGAAGGCTGCGTTATGATCTATGTTATCAATTGCAGCACAAGTAAATACATTAATACATTATAGGTAACAAAACGCAGAAAAAAATCAACTTTAATTACACACGTAAAGTGGAAATAATTATGTGTAGATTATGTTTTCCTACAAATTAAAGAAAAGAGACTTACGGCATACATTGTCCTTGCAATTCTTTTGGCAAATTAAATTATATTTTCAACAATAGGTCGCAGGATATATATTGATATATTCGTTCCGGAGATACTACAGATCAGTAGATCGCATGGTGGTCATTTTTATGACGCTGTAATATGTTTTTCTATATATTAAACAAAAACTTACAACAAACTATGTTCTGGCAATTTTTTAACAACTTAAATTATCTTTCCAACGATAGGTTACAATATAAGATTGATCTATTAGTTCCGGAGATACACGAGTTTTAGTATATCGTATGGTGACCGTTTTTAGGACGTCATAATGTGTTTTCCCTCAAATTACGCAGAAACTATCAAATTTACGGCATACATTGCTCCGGTATTTCTTTTAGAAAATTAAATTACATTTCCAACGATAGATTGCATGAAAAGATTGATCAATAACTTCCGGAGATAATTGAGAATTACCATATCGCACAGCAGTCATATTATGTTTTTCTTCAAATTAAACCAAAACTAATAGATTTATGGCAAACTTTATTCAGGCATTTCTTTTAGAAAATTAAAGTATCTTTCCAACAATAGGTCACATGCTAGGATTGATCGATTAGTTCCGGAGATAATGGACATTTAGTAATTCGCATGATGGCCATTTTGATGACGTCATCACGGATTACGTCGTAACTTCCGGGAGTGTCCATACTATTAACGTATATGTTTGTTTCATTCTGTTGTAGGTGGTGACGTACGCTGGATAATGGATGCTCCATTGTTGCATGAAGATTGTACGTAATATGCAAGACCGAAGGAGACGCTAATATCGCAACAGTGACTTGGTAGTCAGGTAGCACAGCCGAAAACCTGGAAGTAAGGTCCGTGTAATGTTTTATGGCGATTTGTGTTTCTTCAAGGCATATTTAATGAAATTCTGCAGGGTAGCACTTTGTTACTCTTGAGCAAATTTAAATATTTAAGATGGCGGCCAAGATGGCTAAAAAAATCATATATCTGCTATATCTTCGCCTGTAGAACAGACAGGATATTTTGGTGTCTAATACTATGTTTCCAGGGTCAGGGAATACTAATAATGGATTATCTTGTTGATAAAATATACACCCTTTTTTTAGGGGCTTGTGTCACAGTCACCGTTCGATATTTCGCTCGTTTTTTTTTCAACTTTCAACTGCTATTCTGCCGTTTCTAATTTAGATGGAAGAACCCAATTATATTCATTCGAAAGGTGGGAATGGCTTCTTTGCATCAAGGATAAATAAATGGGTTTATCATTGTTAGGGACCGAGCTACGCCCCTTTTTTAAGGGGCTTGTATCACAGTCACCGTTTGATTTTTCGCTCATTTTCAGCTTTCAACCGCTATTCTGCCGTTTATAATTTAGGTGAGACGCTCCAACTAGAATCATTCTACAGGTGGGAATATCGGCTTTGCATCAAGGGTAATTAAAAGGGTCTATCATTGGTAGCGACCGAGCTACGCCCTTTTTACTAGGAGCTGGTATCACATTCGCTGTTCGATTTTTCAACTTTCAACTGCTATTCCGATGTTTGTAATTTAGGTGGATGACTCCAATTAGGTTCACTCTAAAGGTGGGAATGTCTTCTTTCGAATGAATTGAATTGGAGTCGTCCACCTTAATTAGAAACGTCAGAACAGCAGTTGGAAGTTGAAAATAAGCAAAAAATCGAACGGTGATGTGATACCAGCCCCTAAACACAAAAGGGCGTAGCTCGGTCTCTAACAATGATAAACCCATAAAGAAAGAAATCACAAGGTAAAGGGTTAACGGAGTAAGCAGTCTGCATTAAAGACTGGCCTTGTGAGGATACACAATACACTAGTCTAAGAAAGAAAAAAAAGACGACTGCCGCGACTGGGACTCGAACCCAGGATTTCTTTTTGAGCGCCCGGCTAGTAAACGGGAAGTCCTGGATTCGAGTCCCAGTCGGGGCAGTTGTTTTTTCTTTCTTTCTCAGACTAGGGTATTGTGTATCCTCACAAGGCCAGTCTTTAATGCAGACTGCTTGCTCCGTTAATGATAAACCCATTTATTTACCCTTGATGCAAAGAAGACATTCCCATCTTTCGAATGAATCTAATTGGGGGTCTTCCACCTAAATTAAAAACGACAATATAGCAGTTAAAAGTTGAAAATAAGCGAAAAATCGAACGGTGACTGTGATACCAACCCCTAAAAAAAAAGGGTGTAGCTCGGTCTCTAACAATGATAAACCTATTTATTTACCCTTGATGCAAAGAAGACCTTCCCAAATTTCGAATGAATCTAGTTGGGGACTTGGGGTGTTTCACCTAAATTAGAAACGGCAGAATAGCAGTTGAAAGTTGAAAATGAGTGAAAAATCTATCGGTGACTGTAACATGAGCCCCTAAAAAAAATGCGTATATTTTATCAACAAGATAATCCGTTGTTAGTATTCCCTGAACCTGAAAACATAGTATTAGATACCAAAGTGATTCTCCTGTCTGTTCTATAGGAGAAAATATGGCAAATATATGATTTTTTAGCCATCTTGGCCGCCATCTTGGATATTTAAATTTGCTCAAGGGTGACACAGTAGCACCATGCAGAATTTCATTAAGTATACCTTGAAGAAACACAAAACACCATAAAACATTAGACGGACCTTACTTCCATGTTTTTGGCTCTGCTACCAGACTACCAAGTTACTGTGCGATGTCAACATCTCCTTCAGTTTTGCATATTACGCAACAATCTTCATGGAACAATGGAGCATTTATTATCCAGCTTACTTCACCACCTACAACAGAATGAAATAAACATATACATTAATAGTATGGGTAATGATACTGAAATTAAAGTAGAGGCGTTAATAAAACGTATAGTAAATGAGGTGCTTTGGAATATATAATTAGTATTCAACTGGCTCTACCTGCTTTATTTAGCTGTTTAACGGTAAAAAATTGTTCTAATACAAGCAAAGTTGTTCGTTATACAGTTATCCACATCATTTGTATGGTATGTTTTCTTGTAGACTCGACTATGCCGGAGTTACAGCTGATGTAACATTATTTGGCGGCCATTTTCCAAGATGGTGGCTTTTCCCCAAGGCGAATTTTTCTATATTTCTAGAAAATAATTACCCTGATATACACGAACCTGCCAAAGAGCATTTCTCTAGTATTTAATTCCGGGTTTGCCTTTATTTTGGCCTAATTTACTTGGCCTAAAGGCATCAATTTAGCTCATATCGAGATCAGTGGTACGGTGCCCCATAATAGTGCACAATGCCGCCATTTTAAGTTGTAGATATCCGTGGTCTGGTCTAGATTCCGCCATTATAGGGGGTCCTCCATATAGGGGGGGGGAGGCACCATTGTAGGGGAACCCCCATTGTAGGCTGCTCAGAGCTTCAATTTAGAGCATGTAGACATCAGTGTTTCGAGTTCCAATCTTTATTGGGACTATCTAAAGTCCTAGGAATATACATCCAAGGTCTATCCCTGGTCCACAATCGAAACAGTCCTTAAATTGAAGTCGAATATTATCATCTATCTTTATAGAAACCTAATCCGAAACTTGACCCTCTAAGACCGGAAGTGCGGCCATTAAACCAGAAGTCCACCATTATATCATTTTACGGCACACTATCCTGTTCGGCCATTACATTGTGGTAGGGTACGCTTATTACTACTGAAAGAGTGCCACGGCATCGAGCTATCTCCAAAAACTTCAAAAACTACTTTCTTAACCCTGTGCAGCACAGTGATAGACAGCATGATTCTGGGCTATCACACAACACATTCAAGACCTCTCGTACTGGCGTGACTGACTCCCAGCAGCTAAACGAAACTGTTAGCTATAAACTCTTAATCTTGGTAGATGGAGAACTTATCCCTTGGTGGGAGAAAACATCGAATGTCTTAATCTGATGTCAGATTATTTTTAAGTTTTTTTCACTAGATGTTTGTATTGGTTTAAATTTAAACAAATTTAGCAACAATTTTACTTTTTTTTAAACCAATAAACCTTGTAAAGTCATAAAGTATTTAATCATGGACAGTTCTTATTACATATTTATTTCAGCATCTGCATAATAACATTATTAGTATTAAATATTAATTACGATGTTGGTATTTAAGGCTATCCTCCCCAGCTTGCGTGTCCAATATTTAAACATTTAGTATCCATGTCGCAAATGTCGTTGAATCCAGAACAGCCAGGCAACGGGCAGATAACTATAAGAAAAAGAATAATGAGATCATTAGCCTATTACGTTTCATAAATTATATTTGAAACCTCAACTACCTCAATCCCTCCTTTCCCTACATTACCAAAATGACAAAATAATCGGTAAAAACTAATTGGCTGTTGGCGAAGGTAAGGAGCTGTATTTCTTAAGAACACATCAGACCATTGTACTTATAGAACAGTAACAACAGCATCATACTGGTGACGCAGTTATCATCTGGAGCTGGTCTCTGAGCTAGTTGGAAGGGACACTGGATATACACGGTAGGAAAAAAATGACGTGTTTAATCAAGATGATGCTGTGAGAGCGGCTTTCTTAGGCCTTAAAATCGTTGTTTTGTCCAATTTCTTACGCTGCAAAACTTGTATTAAGGTTATAAATCTGAAAAGGTTCCACTTGCTTACAATTGTTGCAGCTGTGAACACATCCAAAAATTGAACAATTTTAGGGCCAAGAAACCAGCTCTCACGGCAATGGCTTGACAAACTAAGCTAATGTTTTTACCTCCACGTGTTCCGTGCAGCTGTCTCAATGGCAGTCACATAGCCAGTATGGCGTTATTAGCGCTGCTGTATAAAAATGGGTTCCTACTAGCTTGTGGTTTTAGTTGATACGTTTATTAAAATCATGCTAATTTTGGACATAAACACACTACGTTACCAAGGGGGTCTTCCCAGCCCTTGTAACGAGGTAAGAATGCAGTGCACCCTGTATCCATCCATGGCATACAAGTGGAACCAGGTACCTCCTGTCGAACAACTAACTGCATGGGAGGAGAGAGCGGAAAGGCAGTGATAGCTGGCCGAGTTGCTGCAAGTGTCATAGTTGCATTAAACCTTTAATATTTCCATCCTGAACTGTTTATTCCAGGCACTGGACCTAACAAACTGAAGGGAAAGTAAAACTGGATAAAAACACGTTTTAATGTAGATATTTCCCATGTGTTTATGCCGTTAATTTTGCCTGCACGTCCGAGGTTGATTATTCGAGCAAGCCAATGTGTGATCAGCCGGACACGCTGAGCTTTCAATTTTTTTTTTTTGAAAAGTGACTGCACTAATTTAAAACATGTGATCCTCAAGAGGTATTGTGTACACTGAATTCTGAAAACAACACAATGTCAACAACACAACAATGCAAATACAGGTGTTCCAAAAACAATGGTTTCTATGTTAGCACCACAACAAAGATGTCATGTGACTGTAAGTAATTACCTTTTATTTATATCGTGGCCAATTGCATTAACCACTAGTTGTTTAATTCCTCAATTTTATTTTAATTATTGGCTTCGAGAAGTGAGTACAAATGTACGTCGTCAGACCCAAAGAGCCACGTGCCAGATAGTTTTTTTCTTTCGTGTGATCAGGATATAGTATAGTCTGGATATGGTCAAGGGATTTAAAAATAAACGTAAGAGTGGGGGATGGGCCTAGTGCACACTCACTGAAGTGGAAAGGGACCAAACCAGGCATAACAATAGCACAAATTCGTTGTTTGATGGTCGACAGTTAACCATCGTTAATGCCATGCTGTGGGAAGAGCAGTGCACGGCAATTGACGGATGGGAAGAGCTTCAGACAAAGAGTGGTTCACCAACCGTGATTCTAAACGACACTGTCTGTGGTGATGGGCTGTGACAAGACAATGGTACTCCGAGTTTAAAATCCCCACCATTTTCCAGGGTAACTTTACTTAGCTTTAACAATGGTAAGTTAAATGATAGCAGTACCTTGGATGTATTAATTTTGGAGGGGAGGGCTGCAGCTGATGCCTGGTCAACAAGGTGCCATGTCACCACTATTTTTTTAAGATATCGTAGGGGTCTGTATGTGTTGTGGCTGACTCCCCAGGTGGGGGGTGCCACCCTACCAATCTGCACAATGTGAAGATGAGTCTTTACTTCCTGTGTTTTACATTGTGCAATTAATTGCCTGTTATACAAGGTTGAACGTTACATGTCCATAGAATAATGCTTGCTTGGAACGATTTGTTTCAAAAACAAGTGTTGAAGCTCTACAAGGTTATTACAGACACACAGGGAATATGTAACAATAAGTCACAAGCAGAATTTATTACTTGGAGGGAAAGTGTTTCCAAAAATTGATTGGAGAGATCACTCTGCCCTTCACCAGAGAAACTAAGAGCAAGCAGAGACCTCCCCTTATCAAGCTCAAAACACACGGCACAGGAATTTATGGGACTCGTCGGGTACTTCTGCAAGTTTCTAAAAGGATTTGCCCCCACTGCCCGCCCACTCTCGATTTTCAGGGCAAAGAAAGACGATTTTGGTGGACCACAGAATGCTATGAAGCATTTTGCAAACTCGTTGATGCCATGTTGAGCTCTAACCTGGTTCAACTTCCAGATTTTAGTATGCATTTCTGGGTCGAGACAGATGTTATCGACCTGGGGCTTGGACGAATTCTGACTCAGCAAAATGATGATGGGTTCCATGTAATCGAGTTCTGTAACTGAACTTTGAAGTCCTCTGAAAGGAGGTACACTTCGTTTGAACTGGCAACAGAAACAGCAATAGAAAGGTGGAGGACAACATGGCTTTGAAATGGGTACTGTCCAATGACAAACCGTTCGTCAATGAACATGGCGACTCCAACAATACGACTTTGTTGTTGTTAACAGAGAGGGTAAAGCTCACCATGTAGCCAATGTCTTGTCCCACAACCCAGTGATGACTGCCCTGGAAGCTGAAACACTATCTTTAACAGCAACCTTATGGGTATTATGACTAATTTCCACAGGAAACCTCACGGCACTGGAGAGAGATCAGCTCATAAAGAGTAAGAGGAAGATCCATAGTGTCAAGTTGTCAGAGGAGAAATTTACACTCTTCTCCTAATAGTGCTGATGATACTCATCAACCAGCCAAAAACATGGGCCGAAGGCCAAGCCACTGTGCCGCCAATTATCAAGAATTGCCATGAATCTTTTGTTTAACAATCTTGTATGAACTCCATGATTATGTCACGGCAGGTTACATCAGAGTAATGAAGGCAGTGAACAGGGTGAAGTAGAATCCTTACTGCCCAACGATGTATCTTTGATCCTGCCATGTGTACCAGATGACTAGGCCACAACAGTAGTTGCAACAGGGACTGATGTAATCAACCGTAGAACAATACCACATTAGTCGTTGGCGTGGATTATGTTGGGCCCTCAAGAAGTATGCCTGATCTTTTTTTCAAAATGGGTAGAACTGGCCCCAAAACGTCACTGCACTGTCCGAACCACTGTGCACAATTTTGGGGATGCACCACCCACCATGCACCACAGATACACAGATGTCATTGTGTTGGCCAGAGGCCTTACCATCATTGGAGTGTTACTCCAGTAACTCATAACGCTAACGGGAACACCGATGCCTGACAACAGCATACCACCCATACACAAATGTGTCAGAACGGACTAATATGACAATTAATGCCTGTCAACTCCATGCATTCACGTTCAATCAGTATTCAAAATTGGTGCCACTGCAACCAGCCATTCAAGTTGCTCTGCATATAGTGCCACACGAGTCCATGGTGACAATATGATTTTTTATTCATAGCTGTAATCCATGCATTACTTTCATCAACTCTCCTTTCAACTCTTCTTTGAATCGACTGTCCCGTAGTTCCTGAAGATATGTAAAGTACTGCAGAAATGCATTCTCCTTTCAATAGATAGAAGATAGCCAAGCAATGTTCCTATATCCCGGGTAAAAATTAGTCCCCCGTCTGATGGAAAAAGAAAAGTACATTTGTTATGACAGGAATGTGATATTTTACGTATTCCTGAATATAGTTACTAAAGTATGTCGAGATCAAATTTATCGAGAAACATTGGTTAGACCCGTATATCACGTTTAATACTTAGAAAGCAAGGAAGCAAAAAGTGATTTGGAGCAAAGTTTTTACAAATTTTGTAATAACTCAAATTTTAGGAAAGCAATAGAAAATGTAAAGCATTACATTCATGTAAAACTTACCACAAATGAGAAATAAGCCCTTAGGAGTAAACAAAGCATACAATATTTTAAAGTAATCAGTGAAAATGTGCCGCTCTTCGATTTGTGTGCATAAAGTTATTTTTGCTGTAATGGCAGCTATAGAATTTAGCAAATTGGTAATGTATGAATTCCATTACGAATACATGTTAGAAAAACATGGAACAAACTGTAGGCAACTCGGTAGTGGTACCAATAGCTTTTTCTACGAATTAAGACCAATGATATTTACGCTGATTTTTCAAATTCCTTACATCTTTTTCATGCAAGTTCCTTTTAAACTGATTGAACCATTCTTGTTTAACTGTGATATTTTTTACTATCTGACTACATTTTATTTTCTTTATTGTCAAGTTTGTATTGTTTTTTATGTGCGAGTGTATACAACTCATTCCTTTTTTTTTTTACATTTTTTAAAATATGTATACCTTGTAAGCAATGCATGGCTTTAGTTACGTTGTTCTATGTGGACTGCATTGGTGGATTCACATGGTTCACTACAGTTGTTGCTACAATTATTTTCATGTATGTTTGCATTGAGAGGGTAGATTTACTTTTCCCATGCTTTTGTTTTAAATACACCTGTATGCACCCATTGGTGATGGTGTTTTGACACACAATTCTATGCAATAAATACGCTTGAACTAATGCTTATACCACGCGCAATGGCTGTTTGCTGTGACGTGCACATCACGTGATTGGGCTAGTCCAATCAGATGGCCAAACAGCCGTTGTTCTCGTTCGTCATTGGCTAACTTATGGTGACGTCACAGCAAACAGCCATTGTGCATGGTATAGTTGGTTTTGTTGCGGACTGGGTAACGTCCCCATGCCTGCAACTGGATTCAATAGACTGCCTATACTACACCTTGAATAATTACGTGCTACCCCTTTTGTCGTTAAATAAATGAAAAATTGAAGGGCAGAGCCTAACGGACTGCTTGCGGAAAACAGGTTGTGACAAATGATAACTACTTTGGAAGCGGAAATGTTGCTAGAATTACTTGATTCAAAGAAGGGTACATACGTATGGGCAAATATGAGGCACACAAGCTGGTAAGAATAATTAAAAATGATGTTAATTTTAATTATAAGTGTCACAAGGTGGGTATAATGTGAAAATAAATATGGAGGTGACTGAACAAATTAATCTTACTGCTAAAGATTTGAAAAGTAAGGTACGAATAAAGTTTGTTACTAAAAATTGAAAATATAAACAAACAATTGAAAATGATCCATAATTTAACACTAAACTGGAACCAGCCATAACGCGAACTAAGTGAAACGAAATTGCACTCACTGAAATCATTTTCAAAAAAATAGAAACAAACTTAATTCAAGTTGAGATGTGAATCATGGTGTTCAGAAAGAAAGAAAGATTAAGAAAACTACGGCATAATAATGATGAAAATGTTAGATAACTAACAAATGAGAGTCTGAAGTTCAATATTGAAAGGAAAAATAATCATTTACGTATTATTCCAGTATACAGACAACCAAGCAAACTTAAGATAAGTGCAAAGGAACTGAAAAAAACTATTTACTGAAAATGACAGGAACAAAAATATTATGGCAGGTAAAGAAGAAATATATGGAAGGAAGAATATAGCAAAGAAACAGACAACAAAACTATGTATAATATTAATAAAATTGCCCAAAAAATTAGGAAATGTTTAAAATTGAAAATATCTGACCAATGATAAAATTGAAAGAGTTACTAATAAAATGTACAATGAAAATAAAATAGCAATTAATGAAAAAATAAAAAATCAACCCTAAAAGAATGGTTATTGAAAAGATTAGGTATCTAAAAAAAAATCTACACTAATTGATGTAAAGTATGCAAACAAAAGAGAAAAAAATTCCAAACAGCGATAAATCATTGGCTACACTAAAAATAATGTAGTACAGTAAGCCACCTATCCCCCAAAACCAAAACTGGTAGAAAAAACCGCCAAGTTTCCAAAAATGGTCGGCCTTTGAAGGTAGTGATATTATTCCACCAGGGATAGGCCGCCAAGGTTAATCCTATTAGCCAAGTTAATCGCACATACTAATAGTTCGAAAGTTAAATGAAAACTAGAAGATTGCTACTATTATTCGGTGCGATTATCTTGGCTAATAGGATTAACCTTGGCGGCCTTTACCTGGTGGAATGATATCACTACCTTCAAAGGCCGACCATTTTTGGAAACTTGGCGGGTTTTTCTACCAGTTTTGGTTTTGGGTGGATACCACAACTTTCAGATGACTGTGAACGGTACATAAGGTTACACCGTCTGTTTAAGATGCTTCAATCCCATTTTGCACACACTGACTAATAATCGCTGATTTCGTTCGCTTCGCTCACTCAATCAGCGCATCCCCTTCAGTTGTTTTGTTTATCCCTGCAACTTCCCCTTAATTTTTCAAGATTTCGTTCACATTTACACTTACATGTTATCTGAGTGGCGAGTAACCCACTCACCCAAAGAAGGAGTGAGCATGTCATTAAAGGCGTTATGCCAGTAATCTGGGGACGGATTGAGTTGCCAGATCAAATCTAGGTTACACCACTCCGTCAAAAAGTAAATGCACTAAGTTAGTTTACATACTACGCTAATTATAGTGCATGATTTCCTCTGTTTGGCTTGTTTGCCCACTTTCCTTTACGGGTATCTTCAAAGTTAAAGAGAAAAACCTATCGAGAACAATAAAATCATTGAATCATCCAAATAAATCAGTGAATGAACTATGTATATACAACAGGAAGAAAATAGATATAAGTAGAGTCTCACACAAACACAAAGAAGATTTTTACAGCAAAAAAAATCGAGAAAAAGAGCAATCATAATAATAAATCTGGAAAACAATAAATGAACTGATCCGGAAAATGCACGGATAATATTGATAAAGTTGCTATAACAAATTTAAAACAACGTATCTGCAGAACATAAGTAACGAGCTCAACCAAATTTCGTTAACAAAGCGGAAAAATTAAAACCATAATATACAGAAGACAACCCGAAATTAGTAAAACAAATAATAGAAAATCTCGCAATTTTTTAGTTGTGAATTTAAACTTGATGATAATCTCAAAATGGTGAAAAGAAATAAAAAATTAAGGTGCACAGCGTTTTCACAGTGCACGGTTGAACAACTTGGAATAGAGATGGCACCCAGACAAATCTTAAAATATCTTCCTTTCTTACGCTCTGAAAACTTCTCACCCTCACATCGGTCACCCGTCGCCCTTTTCAGGTTACACGTGCACATTGGAACTTCTTCATCATACCAGCAAGCACCAAACTCACCGCAATGCGGAGGCTTATTTGAAACGTGGCAAACGTCTAAAAATAAAGTAAAATTAATACATAAGTAAATAAGTAAGTAAATAACAAATAAATTTCTCGACACACTGCAATTATATATTACAATGATGGCCAACCGCAGATCAGCCATCGTCCTTCGCTGCTTCACGTCTGGAAATTTAAATACTAAGCTCTGGGCATACAAGCTATACATCCGCCCAATTGTCGAGTATGCATGCCAGGACTGGTCGCCGAGCCTTATAAAGGATATCGATCACATTGAATCGGTCCAGAGGCGATACACAAAATCCCTTCCCGGTTTGAGTAAGAAGCCGTGTAGCAAATGTTTGAAAATTTTAAAATTAGACACACTTGAACTGTGCAGACTCAAGGCAGATTTAATTTTAACTTACAAAATTATACATTGCTTGCTGCCGCTTGAGCTACCCTTCGTTGAAATTAGTACTGAGACGAGAACTAGGGGCCACCGATTTAAGCTTGTGGTCCCCAGATTTAATCTTAACTGTAGGAAATCCTTCTTCGCTGTAAGAGTCGCCCCAGTGTGGAATTCCTTGAGTGATAGCATCGTCTCGGCCTCATCACTTAGTATTTTTAATAAATTGTCGAACGAGCGTTGCTTAAAGGGACACCCTCTCCGTCCCGATAATTGTCCCTGAAATTTTGATCCTTCTCCTTTCCCAACTAATCTTTTTAATTGCAATCCTAAATTGGCCACCTATTGAAGACTCGTATTTATGAAAACTGTTTTTATTGGCTAGACGATGTATCTCTTGATATGATTCTTTTTTTTTTTTACCATGTTTTTAATTATGTAACTTTTACGGTAAGTTGTAAGTGGTCCCCCAAGGAACCCTTACTTGCCGTTTTGTCTTTTCAGAGCAATAAAATGTTATTATAAATAAGAAAATTGTTTCTGAAGCCTTGATCAGCAGTAATATCAGGAATGGAGTTGAATTTTAAGGAATTTCTACATGGTACCTAATAGACAAACTTCAAGGAACACGAAATAAACCTATTAAAGGCCGGTTGCCACCAGATTAGCACTGCAGCCTCCAGGCCTATCGAGTTCTCTCTCGCAGGAAGCAAAGGAATGCACAAAGCAAAACTTTTAAACGCAACAAATAAGCTACGAGACTCCTTAACTATTGAGTAAAAATTTAGTATGCCCTTGTCCACCAGGAAACAAGCTGTAAAGATTAACAACATTGCTATCACTAGATGGCGCCACGGAAAAATATACAGATAATCTCCTGGCGCCATCTAGTGACACTAATATCGTTAACCTTTACAGCTTGTTTCCAGGTGCACGAGGGCGTACCAAAATGTTACTCAATAATTAAGAAGTCACGTGGCTTGTTTGTTGCGTTTAAAAGTTTTGCTTTGTACATTCCTTTGCTTGCTGCGATAGCGAACTCGATAGGCCTAGATGCTGCAATGCTACTTTGGGGACAACCAGCCTTTAAGGCTCTAGTTTAAGGAAGTGAATTTGTTACGTCCACTACAGACCTCACAAAAATTACAAACTACTTGATATAATAAAACTACAAAATTATACAATTAGTTTTATAAAAACCATAAATTAATGGAAGTTAAAAAAAACTATCTAAGTGATGGACCCCTTACATACTAAATTCGTTTGGTGAAAAAACATTTATGGAAAAAATGTCAAAGTTATATATACCAACAATTTTTCATTAGCTGCCTGTTGGACTTAATACTTTGACTAGTTTGGCCAAATTAAGCAAAGAATTAAGAATGGTTTATTAATAAATAACTAGAATTTTATCCTTTTTGATGTTGGTTTGTATTGTTCTTATCTTTCAGCGTTAACATTTTCTTGCAATATGTTTGTTCTGTATGGATTCATCATTATGATCTTGTCTTCAAAATTCGATTTGTTTTATTCGTTTTATTTATTTGTTCTTAATTGTAGAAATACCTTTAATTGGTAATGCCTATTCGGTTATCTTAATGTAATCCATACAAGGTTCTCTATCTGACTTCGGAAAGGAATAAAATAAAATGAATTGACATTCAAATGAAATTACAAACAAAAACGTCAAGTATGCCGTAAAAATTGGGTTATATGATTGAAGTTACACTTTACTTGTTAAAAGGTACAAGGATAAAAATAGATGATTTTTAATTGAAATAATCAAATGTACAGTTGAGAAAATTGCATCTGTTTAAGCCTGTTGTGCTTTACGTTTTACGTTCTGTTAAATATATGATGAACAGATTGAATTTTCTCAACTGTACATTTGATTATTTCAATCAAAAATCATCAATTTTTATCCATGTACCTTTTAACGAGTAAAGTGTAACTTCAATCATACAACCCCTTTTTTTACGGCACACTTGGCGTTTTTGTTTGGAATCCGTGTACCTTTTTTTACGTCTATGGCGTCGCGCGACAACCCGGGTTATGAATGCAGACGATTGTTGCTGGCCACTTTGAAACAGTTCAACTCAGCTCTGAAAGCCTGCATTTACGAAATAAATACGCCATTCTATCGTTTCTAGCTGCGCGAAGGCCTCGAAATTAACAACGTGGCTTAGTTTGGTTTAAATCTATATGCGTTTAGCTGAAACACCGATTATTTCAAACGGTTCAAAGGGTTTAACGAGCGTTAACCACTCCTGGTCATTCTTTAAAGGGTTAAAGGGTTTAACGAGCGTTAACCACTCCTGGTCATCTGCCCGAAGCCCTAAGGCCCTATGTCTGCAACAGCCAGATTCCCAGGCGGTCACCCACCCAAGTATCAATCTAGCCCAATGCTGCTTAACTTCGGAGGTCATTCTTTGATGCTACCCTTCAACAATCCCCTATTTATCAAAGACATAACACGTGCACGAAGAATGGATCTGGAGTTTGCTGAGTGGCATTGTTCTCTAATTACAATGGTTAAAACAATGTGAAACAATCAAAATGATCGTTCAGGGACCCGTAATTCCGGAATGGGTCGACCAATCGAAAAAGTGGTCTCTGAGGATGAAGCCCAGGGAAATTTATGGCTTAGATCATGTTTCAGATTTTAGGTAGGTGCAGTAGTTTTTTCTGAAATCGTGCCACACCAGAACAACAACAACAACAAGAAAAAATGACCAATTTTCAAATTTACGCGTGGCTCCCTACTTCGCGTTGCACGGAAGAGCGTAAAAGTTGGTACAAATCTACGTTCCGTATCTATCGACTATCTGGCCAAGTTAGGTCGAAATATATTGAATAGGAACGGAAAATTAAAAGTTTTAGTTTTGCTGGAAAGAGGACTTCAATCTTACATTATAAACCAAAGTCTCATAGCAGAAATGAAGCAACGACGACCCCCTACAATAAAAACGGGCTAGTGAGTCAATTCTTCGGCTAGAAGTTGAAACTGGTACGTTGTTGCCTTGAAAAGAAGTTGAATTTGGCACATTGTTGCCTCGAATAAATGACGTCACGCACGAAGGATAGTTATTTTTCACACGGTACGGATTGCGCAAGCCAAAGCGATAAATTGAGAGTGAGGAGGAGGGCCTGAATGGCAAATGCCCGTGTGTGTGGCAGTGCGTCTTTGACCAATAAGCATACGATTATCCATTAACTGAACAACAACATCCAAAACAACAACCAAGCTCAGTCAACGTTCAGGCAACAGTGATAAACGACGTCTCAAGCCAAAGCGATAAACAGGGAGAGGGGCAGTGCGTCTGTGTGGGTAACAGGATAGGAAGGGAGGAAATGGGAGACGGGAAGGGTCAGGGCAGGGAGACGATGGGATGAAAAGGGAAACTTACAGGAATAAAAATAGCCAGTCGCAGTTAATGTTCAAGCAACACCGACCGAAAACTCGGGAAACAACTACGGGCCCAACCAAACCACGGGCGAAAGAATACCCCGGGCGAAGCCGGGTGCGATGCTAGTTATATACATACACGGCCGTGTATGATAAATGTTTGCAATGTTATAACTAACATTGTTGCAAGCCAGTATTATTTGCCTGCATGACGAGCGCGAGCTCGGTTTTGGACTTTTTGTTGTTTTCATGTTGGTTTTTGAGGTGAAATGTAGGCTGGCGTTTACTTTAAGCCTGGACCCCGAATAAAAGATAACGTCCGGTAAGAGCACTTTCGTCTGCTTTTTCTCATTCCACGGACTCTGAAGATCTACGGATTCACAATAAGATAAGTAAAATAAAATAATTTATTTTTAATTTTTATACCTTGTATTTGCTACTATTATTGAAGACAAAGTTTTGTTTTAGCTGGAAGAGTCAGCTCCTATGTTTTTCTTTATTTCTGGCCTCACACCAAAGGGAAGCATCAGCTCTTGTGATGCAACAGTAAACCTCTTTCAGCTGGTTTTGTAACTTGAGTTGAATAAAATTACTTACTTACTTAAATAAAAAAAATAATAATAAGCATCATTAAAGACGTTCGATGTGCGTGCACGCACTGCGTTTACTTCTATTCCTTCTATTCCTTCCGAATAAAAATGGTAAAATACATTAAAACATTAAAATGAAAAATTTGTTGTTGTTATTCTTGCTTTCCTCTTTCCTTTATGTAAGATACTCTCCTAAAATTATGAATTATGATGGTAAAATAAAATTTCAAGACAACACAGACCTGAGATGAATTTACTACATGGCACATTAAGGCCCAGGCCTCAAAACTACAAGTGTTATGGCTGCAGACGATGAATGTTGCTTGATTCCTTGGTCGAACTTATAGGTTGCTCAAGAATGGTACTAACAAAGCAGCGGCTATCTTTGTTATATGAAGAATTCCAAGAATGCACATAGTAGTAGCATGCAGAGACAGAGAATTGTTCAGTCAATGTGAAGTTTTTAAATTTTACCAAGATTTGAAACGTGCAACAATTTTCACGATCTTGGTGGCAGTCTGCGAATTCATGCCTCGCCCTTCCGTTTCCTTATTACTTCCATACTAGCCACATCGTTAGCTTTGTTCACTCAAGTGGCGTCGACCCAAGCTTCATAAAGTTTCGTCAATGCCCTGGTCATCAGAACATCGACATTCTGACGAAGCAAGATATTTCGAGTTGTTGCTCAACCTTCGTGCATCACATTCTGCAGAATGTCTGCAGTTTATGTATAGTAAAAAGAATGTTTTAATTTGACAAGATTTACTAAATGCAGAAACATATCATCATTCTTATCGCTCAATTTACGCATCTCTATACGTATTTTAGAAAAACGATTGTTTGACAGTTTGAGCACCTTTCAAATTCAACCTTATTTTCCACGCGTCCAGTCACTTGAAAACACCCAATTTGAAGGTTTATGTGTCGTTTTTAGGTGTGAAGTTTTTGAATCGTTGCAGGATCATTTCTAAATATTATATGTTTGATACTCTCATGTTCGTAGATGCCTTAGTTCCAGAGGAGTAGGCGGACAAACACGCATGCATGTAAGCAAATCATATATTTAAAAAATATGTCGACAACCCGAGTCACTCGATGATGCTTGCTCATTCGGTATCGTGCCTGGTGTTGTGTGAACATTAACTGCGACTGGCTATTTTTCTTCCTGTAATTTTCCCTTTTCCTCCCATCTTCTCCCACCCCTTTCACCCCATCATCTCCCTGCCCTCACCCCCCCCCTTCCTATCCTGTTACCCACACAGACGCACTGCCCCTCTTCCTGTTTATCGCTTTGACTTGTGACGTCATTTATCACTGTTGCCTGAACGTTGACTGAGCTTGGTTGTTGTTTGGGATGTTGTTGTTCAGTTAATGGGTAATCATATGCTTACTGGTCCAAAGACGCAATGCCCCCCACACGGGCAATAGTCGTGCAGGGCCTACCGGCTTCGCCCGGGGTTTTGTTTCGTTCATGGGGTCGCGCTTCTCCCCCCCCCCCCCCAATGTCTTTATTTTCTAAAGAGCAGGGCTAACAGAAGCACTGCGCCACACATGGGCATTCCTCGTTAAGCAACCTCCAACTCTAGACGCATTGCCCCACACACGGGCATTTGCCATTCAGGCCCTGCTCATCACTCTCAATTTTCGCTTTGGCTTGCGCAATCCGTACCATGTGAAAAATAACTCTCCTTCGTGCATGACGTCATTTAAGACTTGCCTCTGGGATGACCGCGCAGAGCCAATCGTTATTCGAAGCAACAACGTACCAGTTTCAACTTCTAGCCAAAGAATTGACACACTCGCACGTTTTCATTGTTGGGGTTCTCCTTCCGGGGGTCGACGTTGCTTCAGTTCTGCTATGAGACTTTGGTTTATAATGTAAGACGATTCAAATTACAAAGCTGCACATTTAACAAATAAAGTTAAAATAACCAAAATAATGAAGGTTGGTTAGGAGGCAACCTTCATCTGGTAGGGTGACAGCTACCCACCAATAATACTTATCGGACTGATGGGGAAAACGGGAAAGAAACTCGTCCTTGCTTATTTCACTTATAGGACAAGAAGACACGCACACATTCCTGTTGGCATGAATGCCCGTTAGTTAGGAGGCAACCATGATTGGGTAGGGTGAGAGCTACCCATTAACAGACTGCTGGGGAAAACTGGAGAAAATGGGGGATAGGCCATTCCTTGCTTATACATATTTACATTTAACACTGTAATTTCATTTCATCCATAGAACAAGCAGACACTCATGCATCATGTATGTGAAAATACGAATATCTATATATATGTATATATATATATACTTTGTATCCATGCATCGCATGGGTGACAACGGGCCTCTGTGGCCCCCACTTTCCCAAATGCGAGCCTGACAAGAAAAGGAACAAAGCCTTATTCCCAGACAAGAAATAAAAAAAACAAGCGAAGAATGACATTCCAATACGGCCGCAGCCATTATAAGATTGAAGTTCTTACCCAAAATACATTGAATTTTCGGTCCTGGTATTGGTTTTATGGTGATGTAGCCGGTTACACATTCACAGTCATGAACAGGATTGCCTTTTACATCGAAATATGTGGAATTACAAGCGGCATGCTCCCCACATTCGTTTTCACCACAGGGCTCTGGAATGGAAAGAAAGCAAGATTATGTAACCCTATTTTCGGACTTCTAACTCTACCAAGCGTCTAATGCATTTATGCTGAATTAATGCTGGTATGAATTTTGCTGACTTGACTGAACAAAATCGGGAGTTTTAAGCTCTTTTAATTGAGAGGGTCAGAAGTTTCTCAATTAAAAAGAAACAGTTTCAAATATAAACAACAGGTCGGTTGATTACAAATACAACATGTTAGATTGCAACTACAAGATGTTAGCTTACTACTAGAAGATGTTTGATTACAACTTCAATTTCCAAGACGTTTAGTTACATCTACAAGACACTTGATTACAAATACAACTTCAATTTACAATACGTTTGGTTAAATCTACAAGACATTTGATTACAAATACAACTTCAATTTACAAGACGATTGGTTATATCTACAAGATGTTTGATTACAACTGCAAGACGTTTGATTGCAACTGTAAGACGTTTGATTACAACTGCTGGGCGCATGTGGGACAACTCTTGTTGATGGACAGAAATTTCTACAAGGCCTACAAAATTTATTAACGGGCACTTCAGGCGACCTGCACACGCTAACTACAGAAAAATTGTATTTAAACACTTCTAAATAAAAAATAATAATAATAAAAAAACACGTATGAAGGTAATATTACAAAAGAATTCGACATTTCTAAATTTGGTACCATTGCTGGCCATAGATGCGATTCTAAAGCAGGTCTGAATCTAGTTATTTTGTGAGAGCATGGTAACTAGTTTCCACAAAAAAGGCAAACATTCGACCACCAAATTAATGGTAAAAAAAATCAGATCTGAAACAAGTTATTTAAACAAGTTATTAAAGAAGATTATTTAAAGGTACACCCGGCCTGCCTTGTAACATTCCGCGTGCCAAATTACAACTACGCACAGATCGTCATCCGAGCAATTACAGCGCCGAAGTCGGCTGGGGTGGTAGCTGCGTTCCTCGCATAGCTGCTGTCGCGGTTGGCTTTGGGAATTGTGTACGAGACAGAATCAAGTCAACGATTGTGTCGTCACAAACCGGAATGATTCACATATTTAAAATCACAATTTATAATTTTCTAGGCTAGCGTCTTGTAATTTTGCTTCGGCGATCTATTGGAATAATTAATTTTAATTTTTACCACATTAGTCTATTAGATTTTAGATCTCATAGTAATTATTAGAAAATTAGTAGATGTACACACAGAGATGAAACGTCATAATTATTGTACGCGCACAATGCATCATATAGTTACGGGTCGTTCTTAAATATAGTTAACTATATTCAACAGAAAATCTCCTCGGCACCATTTTAAAACGGTTTTTTTACCAAGGGAATGACTAACGGTAAGTAAATACACCTTTGGGGCCGTACTTGATGTGGTGGCTCGAGAAAAATGGCGCTGGGAGGTATATCCCTTTAAGCTGCTATTAAGTTCCGAAATTTTTTACTTTGCAATGGCGTCTATAGTGGCAAGAAGTGAAGTTTCTAAATACTTCAATAGTTATTTTTGTTTGCAAGAGTGTTTAAAAATCCTGTTACTGTACTAGGCCTATACTAAGTGGTCCACAAAAGACGGAATGGCAGAAATTTGTCTAATTCCAAACTTTAGTTATCTAAGTCGTTATACAAATAAAGTGCAAATATATAGGGATCGCTTTCTGGAGCCACAATACCATGCATGCTGCATGATGGGTTAAATTTCGAGGTCTTAAAGGCACATAAATCCCTCCGTTCTGGCCGCTTTACTTTGCGTCACCTACGCTAAAATATAGTTCAAACGACCGCAGCGCGCATTGCTCTACGACACTAGTCATACTCATTTCGGGGCCGCTGCAACGTGGCACATCGTACGACCAAGTCGCAAACTTGAGCGAAGGAATAATTATCCTTCCTCCAGGGCCGCGGTTTGCCAGCGATGTGGCGGGAGTTATATACCGCTCGTACCGAGCCGTTTAAAACAAGCCTAATAACATTCACGCGCCACTACTGACATCTGCATTGTACCCTTAGACCAGCAAATGAAAGGTAAATCAGTTTATATAAAACTATTTCCGGTAATGTATCGAGTGAAACTGTTAAAATATACCGGAGGGAGTTATGTGCCTTTAACCTCTCCATTTTTTGAAGCATCCCAGTAAAAAGACGCGTTTGCAACATTTACCATATGTTTGATTGAATATTGCAAAACCATATCGTATAGCAAAGCCAACAGTGAGACTAATGGACCCAAGAACCTTGATTTTCAGGGTACCGCTCATCCAGCTGAAGCAGCTGCTACTGAAATGAGTAATTGTTGATTAATGAGATTTAATTTGTTTAATTATAATCGGTAGCTGTAAACGCAGGTACGTCATGTAGGGGTTAAAGTAGGGGCGCGTTTACACAGCGACTCGTCTTTGCATTCTAGCAGCTAGAACTCAATCGCGATGGTAAAGGTGACATTGCCATGGTAACAACGCTAAATGGATTAGCTAAATCCGATATCGTTTGAGTAAATACTTGCAGTCTTATAATCCGTGCCAATAATATAAATAATTCCTCATGACGAAACAACTTTCCCAAACACTTTTGAAACCACGTTATTTGCTGTTTTCGTTGCGAGGCGGCAGACATAAAACCGCCGCCATTACATGTTGGAATTTGAGGTGATTTCTAGCATCTACCTGCGAGAATACAAAAGCGAGTGGTTGCGTAAACGTGCCCTAATACTGTTCATCAATAGTTTACTAAACGCTCAAGCATACACCAATGGTCGCACGCTTGCTGCAGTAAAAGTTGACATAAACTTAGAAACATCTGTCCACCGTATCGTGCAGCCAATTTCGAGGTTTACTGGCCTTGAAATTATAGATTTATCGTTGTTGATTTTAAACTAAGCGTTCAGCTGAAAAAAAGGGTCTTTCTGGGTTGCATACAGAGCATCCAATCCCGGGAAGTAATATAAGAAACCCGAAATGCCGGGATTCTTTCACTGAATTCCATGATCCCTGGCTTAATCCCGAACTTTCCGTATGTCTTCTGATGATGTGCATGTGGCTAAAAAATAATTGCATGAAAGTAAGTTTGCTTTCAAAAACTGTAGTGAACAAAGCAAATAGTTAGCAAATTAGGTCTTTCGTTTATTTGAAATTATCAACTATTTTTGAATACTTTAAATCAATGGGTTATGTGCAACTTTTTTTCTTTATTGATCTAGTTGTGTTCTGCTGTGCACTCTGTAAACTACTGCTGTTACTGAAATCCGGTAACTACCCACGAGAAACCGAAAAAGAAGCTACAATAGAAGATATACAGGGTGTCAATAAAATAACACCCTGATTACAAATATTCATAACTTCTTTTAAAAAAAAGGCCAATTCACAACCGATTTACACTGAAAAGTAGGAAAACTTTCCAAATTTTTTTGTGGTAGCGTCATTGCTAAAGATCGGCAGTAACAGCACTTCAGTATGACGTCATAAAGAAAATGGCGTCTCCCATTGAGAAAGTGCAACGTGTGGTGTGGCTGGTCGAAGCCAATTTGCCAATCACAGTACAAAGACGTTTCCGAACGACTTATGGAAGGGAATCCCAGATGTTACGTCCATAACGGAATGGTGAACAAAATTTCTTGCAACAGGCTCTGTGTGTAAAGGCTCAAGGCCCAGGCGAAGGTGTGTGGAGGAAATCCGTGCAGCCTTCATGCACTATTCCATCCAAATCGGTAAGACGTGCATCGTGTGAGCTACAAATACCAAGGTCGTTTGTGTAGCATTTTGTTTACCGTCGACCTTGGATGTGTAGCTAATGTGATGCTCGTCTTACCGATTTGGATGAAATATGCGGGAAAACTGCACGGATTTCCTCCAAACTTTCACCCGGGCACTTGTGCCTTTACACATAGCTCCTGTTGCAAGAAACTTACATACATCGTTCGGAAGCGTCTCTGTACTGTGATTGGCGAACTGATTTCGATCAGCCACACCATACGTTGCATTTTCTCAATGGGAGATGTTATTTTCTTTATGACGTCATGCTGAAGTGCGGTTACTGCCGATCATTGGCAATGGTGCTACTACAAAAGAACTTGGAGAGTTTTCCTACCTTTCAGTGCAAACCGCATGTGAATTGGTCTTTTTTTTTTTAAAGAAGTTATGAATTTTTGTAATCAGGGAGTTATTTTGTGGACACCCTATACATATTTAGGAAATAAGTCTATACACCAAATAGCGATGACTTACTCCTCGATTCACTATTAATGCTCGGTTAATTCCTGCATGGCCGTTGTACACTCGTGTCTAGCTTGGGATGTTGATTTTGTAACTTGTTTAGTACGGCTATACGCCTGAACTGCACTCTTTGCTTTTCAATAAATCAGGACCGTGGCTAGGAAAGGGCAATGGAGAGAGATGCAATGACCTCTATGAGAATTGTTAAAGTGAGCGTTAAAGAACCACAAATTTAAAGAAATGTGCGTTTAATGTATTTTTCTTCTTTTTGTGTTTGTAATTGTGTGTGTGTGTTAACTTTGCTTCTCTTTCGGACGCCAAGGCAAGCAAAAATATAATTCTATACATATAACGTTTTATCCATTTTCTTTGGTGGCGATGAAAGGCCAGAGAAGAGATTTTCAGTTCCTACGTTGGCCCAGAAGTTGGAGGCTGTTATATGTAGGGTCAAAGTCTAGACGTGAGGAATGGAAAGAGAAATGATTGTATTTATACAGATTTATAACTTCACTTCGTATAACACTAAAGCTCCACGAACTAGGAATTAAGTTGCAATGTATTTTTACACGAATTTAGTCCATTTTCACTCCCGAAATTCCGGTGATTATAACCCCCGGGATTTTTGGGAATAAAAATTCGGGATCCCACGATTGGATGTACTAGCAATGACGGAATCTTTACACAGATGACAGCGGCATATTTGGCATGGTTTGCAAGGTATTAATTATAACACTCGTGCTCCGAACTTGGCATCCATTTTGAAACGATTATTATTAAATTGTTATTGCAAGCAACTTTACTCCTCCACTAAGAAGCGTATAAAGCAGTGACATTTGCCGCCATATTGGCACCAGATTGGCACCAGTATGGGTTTTGGAGGGTATAACTACAAGGTGCACTACATAAAAATGGAGGGAAAAACAACGGAAGAGCGGATTTCTTAGGCTTAAAATAACGTTATTTTCTCCAATACCAAGAATCGCGCGTTTTAGGTCTAAGAAATCACTCTTCACAGCATCGGCTTTAGTATGACGCCCTTCTGTTTCTCTCTGCAGTGCCCCTTGCAGCTAACCCATTTAGGCTCCAGCATAGAGTTATATACAATAATACTACGTCGTGTCACTGCTCTATTAATATAGTAGAAGATTTGATAAAAACTAAGGTTTGAGAGGAACACCAATGGCGAGAGATAGTAAATGTCAGTTTTAGTTCGAGTGGAAGACCCATGGTGGCTACCATTTATTTCTTGAGAATTAAATACTTCCTATATTGGTATCATGGTGACAAATAAAGTAGTGGTTCTGTGCCTACGTTTTAACACTACGAAGCTTTGACTCCAACAACCCACCTAAAACCTGAAAAAGCAATAGCTATAGGAAGCTCAATACAGAAGTGTACGAAACATATAACGAAGACACTGTTGATGTTTTTTTTAGCCCACAGTAACTGTAGGCCTGTTTAGGAGTGAGGGCTACGTTACACAATACACATATTAGCTGCGAACCCATAACTACAGTTGAGGATTGGTGCTGGCGATGCTCAAGGATGCAGTCAATCCCTTCAATCCCTGAGCATCAAGATCCAGATCATCTAAGTCCCCAGCTTATGCAATAGAATAGCTTGAGGATGGGTAAAGGTCTGGAGAAGTGGAGTAGAGACCAATGAGCCAATAGTATTGCATCACAGTTAAAGCCAGGTTCGCAAGGGCATTACGTGTGCTGCCACACTATAGATAAAGGCCGATTGCCACAAAATTAGCATTGCAGCATCTAGGCCTATCGAGTTCTCTCTCGCAGGAAGCAAAGGAATGCACAAAGCAAAACTTTTAAACGCAACAAACAAGCCACGTGACTCCTTAATTATTGAGTAAAAATTTGGTACGCCCTCGTGCACCAGGAAACAAGCTATAAAGATTAACGATACTGATGTCACTAGATGGCGCCACGGAAAAATATAAAGAAAATCCCCTGAAGCCATCTAGTGACACTAATATCGTTAATGTTTATGTCTTGTTTCCAGGTGCACGAGGGCGTACCAATTTTGACTCAATAATTAAAGAGTCACTTGCCTTGTTTGTTGCGTTTAAAAGTTTTGCTTTGTGTATTCCTTTGCTTCCTGCCAGAGAGAACTCGATAGGCTTAGATGCTGCAATGCTAATTTGGTGGCAACCGGCCTTTAATTCGAACCTTATCGTTAGTAACAAGTTATAAAATTAACCAACAATTTTTTAAGATGCCTTCAAGACGGGATTTCAGAATGCTTTGAAAATACAGAATTGTCCCAAATACAGGACCGACCAGCGTGGCTCCACGAATAGGATCTTTGATTTATCAACAATGATACGGATGGATTAGGTCAGGTAAGACCATAAACTAACATTTTTTTTTTTGTATTTCTCGTATAAGTTACTTACTATCACAGTTTTCCCCTGTCCAACCCAATGGACAGAAGCATCGATGTCCTTCACGCACCTTCCATTCAGTTATGCATGTACCACCATTTTTACATGGATTGTGGGTAGCACATCCATCTACAACTTTATCTGTAATAAAATATAATTTTCGAAAGTTAACAATATAATTCTACCGGAAAATTGAGCTCTGACGAAAGTTGGAGAAGGAATACAGGAATATAAAAGGGATGATAAAAAAAAGCGCTTAAGCAGACAGAGCAAGATGTAAGACTGCATTAAAACATTCTTAAAATCAGTGAAACAAGAAAGAAGTACATAATCCGTTTTACTAACACAAATTTTTTTTAAGCAATGCGTGGTTTCCTGGATCGACTCCTGTTGCCTTTATTCTTTGTGTAGTACCAGACGTAAGGTACTACACCTTACGTCTTTCTTCCTTGTATCACTGGTTTTCAGGATTTTTCATTTGCTCCAGACTTACATCTTGCTGTCTACACTTCAGCCTATTTTGCATAATCTCTTATGTTCCCATATACCTTTCCTTATTTAGTCAACAGAAGTATGTCACAGGTTTTTATTAAACAAATACAGATGCAAATGGAACATGCATGGGAACAGATCATGGCAAACGAGAAACAACGCTGCAGCTAAAAGAAAAATAAACAATGCCCATCGTAGCACTTTGGTGTACTCTGTCATGTATTTTAGAAGACCCAGACTACAGTCCTAGTCAGACAGTAACATGACAATTTTTTATTTTATTAGCCACACACTGTAGCCTTTGCTGCTGCACCCGGCTAGTATGATGGATACTGTTTATTTTGATTACCAGAAGTTTCATGGTGATAAAAAAAAACCGCATGGCTTGGCCCCTATTCTGTGCTCTAACAGTTTTGTTTTAACTGGTGGTGCGTTTGGACATAGGCATAACCTTAGGAGCTCGAATTAACAGGGACCCCCAACACATTTTTTTTTCAAATCAAACACAATTACGTCAGAATAGTAACGATATAGTTCTTGAAATTTTAACATTTTCCTGTAAAATCCAAGGATCTTTACTTTAGAGCCCAAAAATTCTTCAGTGCCTTTGGACTTTAACACAAGTCTAGACACGCACATAGACAAGTCTAGACACGCACATAGACAAGTCTAGACACGACCATTTCATAGTTAATAGAACAAAGGGCTTATTAGTTGCTGATATGTGTCCTCAAAGCATTCTTTATTACCAACACGAAGACATCTTAAAATAAATTGGAAATTGTAAGTACTTTTGATTTTATTCAATTGAGCTGTAGACTGCAACAAACTGCAAAAGATATCAATAGATATTTTGCCCTGTTTTTCAGTACCAGCTGCAAGTCATCATGTACTGCAAAAAATACAAAATCAACTTCTTATCACAGTTTATTGTTTCGTGCTTAAGAAAGATTATAAATTTTATTTCTTCAGGGAAAAGGCATCATTTTTGTAAAACGTTCAAAAAATGTAGTGACTTCATCTATGATCAAATTAGAAAACTGTATGGAAATGATCGTTTTTTTTAACGTGGGTGATACTAACTTTTCGAACGTTTTACGAAATATAAAGGTTTTTTTTAAACAGAAGTAATTCATTACACGTGAAAACTCACATCTGGGTTTAAGATGTCGGTCCATCAAAGTGTCTGACCCTTCACATCGGACCGGATCCCCCCCCCCCCTAATACAATTTTCGACTCGAAGGCAATGTGATCCCATTTGTTAAGGAGCTGAAAGATCTTGGCATTTAGTTTTCTAGTAATTGAAGTCTTCACTTCATTGTTCGAAGGTGTTTTCTACTGCGTTCCGTCGGCAGTTAGTGATTAATAGGTATTTTACATCGGGCCATTTCCAAACTAAGGTTTGGGCTTTCAAGGTGTTTGTCCACCCAATCCTTGAATTTGCGACCCCGGTGTGGTCATCTTATCTCACAAAAGACACTGGCCTTATTGAGTCGATACAGAAAAGATTTACGAAAAGTCTCCCAGGACTTTGAAATGTAAACCACACTGAACTCCTCTCAAGGGCGGGTCCTGAACTGTTGAAATTATGCCAATTGAAAACCGACCTAGTACTTCACGTGTAATATCCTTCGAAATTTAGTCAAAACAGACTTACCTTTTTCACTTTGGTTTCTCATGTACATAACACAAGGAGACACCTGGAAGCTTGCGGTGCAGGGTTCACGTCTTGACTGCCGCAAACATTTCTTTGCTGTTTAACAGGGACGATTGGAACCCCCCTTTGTTCGGGGATGGTTTGTATGAGCACAGAACGAGGGTTCCACCGGGAGTTGGCGAGTGTAGACTTGAGATCGTTCCTTTTCAGAACATCTTAATATACTCTAAAACTCCACCCGGTATCAGCGGCTCCAAGCCCTTCCATCTGTTATCCACTATCATGGAAATGGCGTTTATTATTATGTTATTATAAGATCGTCATAGTATTAATTCCTTATTTCCGGAAATATTAAAAAATCAATAAAACCATCTCACGTAAAATTAATCTTATCAAATATTTAGGACATGTTGGATGTGTTGGATCTAGCGTGGTATTTTGCTTCCATTCCAACTGTTTTTCCTAATATTTCCTATTCTAATGTTAGTTGTGTTGTTGCATGGTGGATGTTGTAAACCTGGATGGCAGATGATTTGCAGCAATGCAAGCGTTGAAAAAAACGGCACGAGAGTGGGCAGATGGGATATTTCGATGGTGAAGCTATTCAGGTAGGTTGAATGCTTTTTTTCTATGGACAAACTTTCGTATTATCGTCTTTTTCTCCAAAACCGCAAAACCCAGAGCTTTAAGAAATAGATCAATCATGGTGCAGATGGTGCGACCCCCTCCCCCTGCCTGCTTAATCACGAAGGGTGCAGGAAATGGTAGCATTGTGTTTGACCAGTAATTGAAAAATGTGATAACGTGCTAATTTGAACTTCATTGACGTCATTTTATGTATCAAGTCTGAAACACATTTTATTGATGTAGGAATTTAAATCCCCAAATAGAGCATAGTATCAATATGGAAAGTTTGAACTAAATCGGATAATGTGTGACAGAAGTAGTAATGTTTTACTCCCTATGGCATAGATGCTAAATTAGTATTATGAGTGTGGGCCCATGGGTAACAAAAAGCATTACATGCGACGGGTTGCAACTGAGCAGAATCAACAGAGTTGTGTAAGGGATGTGTGTAAAGGTGTAGGTTCGAAGATCCGCAGACCATTTGAGAACTCGGCCGGCAAGCAGCAGCAGCAGCAACAGTATTGTCACATAGGTCCTCAGGTTGGTTGGGAGTTGGTTGTAGGGTTTACAGGGAATTCCAGCTGTGCATCTCATCGTATGCAAAGGGGCCCAGTTAAAAGCAGAAAAAAAAATAAAGGTTTTATCAATTTGAAAAGAAAGAGTAGGATTTTAACCACAAGTATATGGTTACAGCGAACTCTCGGATTTCAAGCTAAAAAAAATTCACACAACACCTCTCAAAGAATACTCAACTGACACCACATGAAGATCCACAGACACGACTTAACGATACGCACATTTTTTGTGGTTAAACCAGATTTATTATTAAACTATTATTATTATCAAGAATTTATAGGGTTGGGGAGGAGAATTTGTGACTGAGACCCCATACTGCAACGTCTTAGATCCATTCCAATTAGTTCCATCTGAGTTTATAGAGGGCACCACGAGTTTTATGCGCGCCATTAAATTAAACTAACCTAAACGAAACTAGCTTGTATTTAATTGTTATTTATTTTAGCTTAGTTGTAATTTAGTTTACTTTACAGTTGGGCTGAAAAATGAGCAACAATTACCAGATAACAAGTGGCGCCCTCTGAAAACTATGTTGGAACTAATTGGAATGGTTCTAGGACGTTTCAATAGTGACTTTTTAGAGTTACAAATTCTCCTCCCCAACCCTACAAATTCTTGTTATTATTGATATTATGTATTTTAATATTGTGTGTCGCTCTAGACAACCATAATTTTGATGCCCAAACCATTAGCCGATTCGAGAGTATGTTTTTTTCAATAGTGCACAGCTTTGGAGCCTGAAAATATGATGAAACACGTTGTCATTAGCATAAAGTCAATTTGCGAACTTTTGGTGCTAAAGACAGCTGTGACATCTTAAGAAAAACGCTAGAAAAGATTAACGATGAAGAAGTAATACCAACAGGACCGCAAAAAAGAAGACATAGAGGACAGAAGAGAATGACAGAAGACACCGCTTCCGTCATTGCAAAGCCAAAGTTGCTGCACGCACAGAAAGAAGGCAGACTTTTATCAGATATTTGTAACAGAGCATTACAGTCCGCTACCGTACTACGTCACTTTTCTTTTCGTGCCAACAGGTCGTAGAAAACCAAATCGTGATTCCATCGTCTGTACGAAAGAAGAATTGGAACTTTTCAGCGCACGTCCAGTATGGGTGACTGTGAACAATGACGCCCTCATCAAATACCATCCTTTGGCTGCGTTATCATATAGCGCTTCCATCGAATTTATAGTGACAAAAGCTGCAGGCTGTCTGTTCAGCTTGAGTCAGTCTTTTTTACACGTACAATGCAAAATAATCAAGGGTGTGTAAACGACCTTGGTGCAAGTCGATAAAGTAGGCCCTGCCAGTTTACTTCCCCTGTGTCTGTTTCCTCAATGTGACTGTCCTTTAAAGAGATTTCAAATTCTGACAACGGATATTCATACCACATTATAAACCTTACTGACCTAAGGTAGCGATACCAGAACCAGCTACCTATCCAGTCAGTTGTGGTACAAGTATAAAACGGACTCCTTCGATTTTACCAATTCTGGTGGTCACGACACCAGGACCGAGACTTCGCTTTTAATTCTTGATAGTGCCACAATTTACATGGGGTTTCTTGTTTCTCTTATTTTAAGAATTTTTACTTAGACGAAATCTCCTTTCCCGCTACGTGTGATGCTTTGAATCAATCAGTAACCACACGTAGCTTATCGTTTTTGACAAACATGAAGTATCCTAAACGCAACTCACTCTGCTCTCTGGGTTTCCCCCCACCCAAAACTTTACATGGATTTTCTATTTTCATTTATTTTAACACGATTTAGCGAGGTGATTGCTAAGGAGTGCACCAACTAATGGCTTAACGCATACAGTACTTATTTGCAGTTTCGCTTCCCGTATTTTTTTAATGAATGTTGCTAATGTTTCCTAAGTTTAAGCCGTAACACCGAGACGTTAACTCCGTGCTTGAGTTTCGTTTAAAAAATGCGTAGGTTATTGTTTTGAAATAATGCTTCTCTTGATCTTGATTGTTGCCAGCACCGCTGCTGACCACTCGAGAGGATTTACCGTTGTACCCAATCTATTGTTGCCGTACGTTCTTGAAAACATCTAGGCGGGAAAAAAAAAGGGTTTAACGAGCGTTAACCACTTCTGGTCATCTGCCCGAAGCCCTAAGGTCCTATGTCTGCAACAGCCAGATTCCCAGGCAGTCACCCACCCAAGTATCAATCCAGCCCAATGCTGCTTAACTTCGGGGATCTGACGAGAACCGGTGTTTCCAACACTGCAAGGCCGCAGACATAGGCGGGAAAAAAATGTCTCAACAATCAATGACGTCACGTATTGTTACGGTATTGTTGCTGATGATTGTTGCGTGATTGTTTGGGTCTGAATTTTTGCTAATGTGGGACATTTAGGATTCTTCTCGTTTCTTAAAAATACCCATGCGCTACGAACGGATTAATTTCCTATCTTTCGACACCTTTCTCACATTTTCAGCCTCCTACTTCCAGAGGAGAAGAGGTACATATATATATATATACCGACCATACGTTTTTTTATGATTGAGACTAGCCGAGTCGCTCGATCATTCGGTCACATCTCGTTTCGCTCGAGGATCTTTCTATAGTTGCAACACTTATACGAAAACGGATAATTCCACACCAAAAATGATCAAGCAAATGATCAGTATAGTACGCCTTTTTCGTAAGTTTCCTGTTTATAAACAAACGGTAAAGGCACCTATTCTTTCTTTTCTCTTTGTTTATAACTCATTCGCCACATTCAATAAGATCCATCAGCAATGATGATGTTAATGTTTGGGTCAGTGGTCCTCATGATTTGTCTCTAGACGACATTACTGTCAACAATTCTGAGATTTATTATCTCTGTCACATATCAATCAGACCAACTTTATTATTTTTTTCACTTTTTCACTTATTTGTTCACTTAGGGCAAATTCAGTTAGGTTCCATTCATCCACCGGTTCAAACCACGTCACTCTCTGGATCTATCCCCCCCCCCCTCCTCCATCGTAATACTGATTTTGAATCCTGTTCCCTGTGTAAACAGAGAAATTGTCAAATTAATGTCCTTTTCAACTGATAGTGGTTATCTCGGGAAGAGGACAATATTAATTTTTTACGTCCAAGGAAGCAAGCAAAAAGATCAAGCAGTTTATCAGAAAATAGTGTCAACTTTTCGTAATGCTTCAGCTCATATAAACAAATTATTTGGCCTATAAAATGTGACTGTCTTCCCAGATTTGTAATGCTAGCATTCTGTATACACGTGTTATATCTTTTGTGCTGGGTCCAATGATCTTTTGTCCAACGTAGAAAGTCTCTCATTTTCACTGCTGAATAAATATTTAGCCGACTACTTACTAACTGTATTTAGAAAAAGTGCTGTTTCCGATGATAAACGCTGATTTTCGTTCGCTTCGCTCACCCAATCCGCGCAAACATTTCCTCAGAAACGTGACTGAATCAATGTAACTTGGGCCAGCTGCATTCTTTCTCTATATTTGTATTGAACATAGTGGTTTACTGCACATTTTCACTGTTATTTTGTTTGGTCTACTCGTCTCAGCGTTTGCTTCTCTTCGTTCTGCACTTCTGTTCTAACCTCTAATGCGTTTGGTCATTATGAGCCAATAATAAATTATAAGTTTAAACCAATGCATCGTCTCAATCGCTGCTCTTCACTGTGAATTGAACATGTTGACAGAGTTAACCACAGAAAAGAGTGACAGGAATATTTTACGTCTGCATTTGTAAGATTTCAAACAGCGAGAATCGACCAAGCAACGGCAGAGGAAATGCGGATTTAATAGTGGTGGAGGAGATTGGGGAGGGGACAATATAATTTTCTTTTAATTCGAATAAATTGGGCTGCATAAACTGCATAGTATAAGCGACGCGAGAGACGACCACCAAGAACCACACATCACTGGCAATTTGTGTTAGTACTACACTTTACATGGGTTTTATTGTTTCACTTATTTTCAGAAATTCTTTTCTTTGCCCTGCTCAGTATAGATTTTTCCAATGGCTTCTTATCACTTCACTTCCTGAAGATCCCATACTTGGCGAAACAGCTGCAGAACGTCCAGTTACAGTGCCATGGTTTGAATGTAAGTTAGGCCTACACAAGATACTAACTGTACCCAAAGCTGCTTCATGTTTTAGCATAAATAAGAAGGGAACAGGCTGATGGCTTTACGTGAACACTATTGCTCGAATATTGCTGCTTGAAGTGATACAGATGCAGACGTCAAAATATTCTTGGCGCCCTTTTCTGGTGTCAATATATTTTCTATTTTCGCTAACGCTCACTCATTCGGCGGCGTCTCGCTTCGCTCGAGGACACTTCCTGATGCAACTCTTATGCTGCTTACAGACATATTACTGCACCTCTTTAAATAAGATTTACATGACTACACATTTTGTCACTATTCATTTGGAATAGTCATCCCGCCCTTGTAATGCCTATATTCTGCATGTGTCTGTGGGATTTACACTCCAGGATGTTTCTTGTTGAAACTCGTATGCCACTAATGAACGTATCACACCCAAACAGATCAAGCATTTTATCAGAATGTGTTGTGAAATTTTTCTAACTCTTCATTTCATAAACAAACTATTTGGCCTATAAAATGTGACTGTTCTGTATTAATGTCATCACAGATTTTTAATGTTGGCATTCTGTATCCACCTGTTAGATCTTTTGTGCTGGGGCCAATGACCTTTTATCCAACGTGGAAAGTAGCTCATTTTCACTACTGAATAAATATTTTGCCTAATACTTACGAACTGCATTTAGTAAAAAGTGCTGTTTCCGATGACAAACGCTGATTTTCGTTTGCTTCGCTCACTCAATCAGCGCAAACATTTCAATAGACTCGTGACTAAATAATGTAACCACCAAGAACCACACATCACTTTACATGGATTTTTCTTGTTTCACTCATTTTAAGAATATTTTTTCTTTCTTTATGTACTGCTTAGTACAGATTTTCCCATTGGCTTGGTAGAACATCAAGTGAAAACACCATGGTTTGAACGTAAGTTAGGCCGACACAAGACACTAGCTCGTGCCTAAAGCTATTCATGCTTTAGCAAAAATAAGGAGGTAACCGGCTGACTGCTTTACACAAACACTAATGCTCGAATATTGCTGTTGGAAATGATACAAATACAGAAGTAAAGATATTCTTGGCAACCTTTTCTGTTGTCAATATATTTTCTATACGCTATTAGTATTTAGTATGCTACTGCTAAACGATTATTCTCTTGTTCTGGAGTTATCAGTTACTATAGACTCGATGAATGAGTCCAGTACAAAACATGTAATAAAATAATACTGTGCAAAGCTACGCGTGTTTACTGACTCGCTCCTCGTTAGTCCGTTGCCGCCAGACCATTGTTGATGGACGTTCCAGATAATTTCGGGAAAAAAATGGGTAACAATCATGACGTCATGTATTGTTGAGGCATTGTTGGGTGATTGTTGCTGATTGTTGCAAATGGTCTTTTTTCGCTATTTTCGGATGTTCGTACCCAGAACGGAATTTTTAAAATAAGCCTACACAACGAATAGGTTAATTACCTTTCTTTCGACAAACTTCTCATATTTCTAGCCAATTCTACTTTCAGAGGAGAAAATGATCATCCCCAACAATCCAAGCATAAATTGAATCTTTTTACTAAGGGAGGACTAGCCAAGTCACTCACTGGCGCTCGCTCATTCAGCGTCGTCTCTCTGTGCTCGAGGAGATTCCTTGTTGCAACTCATATGGTGCTGACAGAAACTTCAAGCATAAATGAACAAGCAAATGTTCACAAGAAAGTGATCCAAATAAAGTGTGCTCTTTTCTTAGTGCATCAGTTCATAATACAAATGGTAAACAAAACTAAAAATGATCAAATAATGTCATTCCAGAGTTGTAATGTTTGCATTCTGTATCTATACCTGTTAGATATTTTGTGCTGGGGCCAATGACCTTTCATCAAGCGTAGAAAGTCGCACATTTTCACTAGTGAATAAATATTTAGCCTAATACCTACTAACTGTATTTAGGAAAAAGTGCTGTTTCCGATGACAAACGCTGATTTTCGTTCACTTCGCTCAGTCAATCAGCACAAACATTTCCTCAGAAACATGACTGAATCAATGTAACATGGTCCAGCTGCATTCTTACTCTATGATTTGTATTGAACATAGTTATTTACTGCATATTTTCACTGTTACTTTGGTCTACCCGTTTCAGCGTTTGTTTCTCTTCGTTTAGCGCTTCTGTCCCAAACCCTACTAGTGAGGTAGCTTAGTGATAAAATTCGATAGAATTAGGACTTGGCGGACAAAAGCTTGCATTTTGTGTGTGGCTTAGTTAGTGTATGGACAATACGAAAAATGGGATGCTCCACGCAATCTGAACATACATTGGGCTGAAGCAGGCCTTATACCAAGATACGTAAATAATAACAAAACTATAAGGCAGCACTTTTCACGGGCATTAATAAACCAATGAATACAATATGTTGAAAATTACTGAAGTGGTTTTACACATCATTTATGACAAATAACGATCTATGAGAACATGTCGAAAATCCAACAAAAAATGAATATACAGCTCATTTCCGGTAAATAGTTTTTATCACGTAACTCCTAAACCGTTTAACCGACAGGTCTAAAATTTTGCAGGCATATTCTAGAAACCATTTACGTTAATTAATATTAATGACATTTTGTTGTAGCCTTACCGGAAGTGATGGTAAATGCCAGTTCCAGCAAGATTTCTTCATTTACTGCATAACTTCTAAACGGGTTAGTCAATAGGTTCCAAATTTTGCTCATGTCCTTCTTATATTTTAATAAATAATGTTCGATGATAAAGTGGAACAACTACCGGATGTAAATATACATGTCACTTCTGAAAATCAGTCTCGGACATAGCTCCCTTAATTTGCTGGTTCATTCAGGGATATGATAGAAGTATAGTTTATTACCACTGTTTGCAACAATGATCAGGATACAGAATTTGTGCCTTCGAGAGATGCAACAATAACCTCGGGTAAGGCCGATGAGTATTATAGTTGCATCTGAGGGGCTACAAGCCGTATCCTCGGAACCATTGTTGCGAACGGTGGTAGTATTTTTCTTGTACTTATGCTTGATTGTTGCCATGCTCGGTGAAGTGTGTATGGTTGACGAAATTAATGTAACTTCATTCAAGAAGAATAACACTTCACCACCTTCAGGAAAATTTACCAGTCCAGCTTAAACACCAAAAGTTCCCTCATTAAATTTTCGGTGAAAACAAGAGGCCGTTCACTTTCATCAGAACGCAACGAGGCACAAAATTTAAATACGAACGTTACATGGCTGTAGCTACCATCGAACAGACGACGCGTGAGTGAGAGAACCACTGATCTATACACATTTAAGCCCTCAAGCCCCACTGCTTGCCAAGCTTGGCTTTCACATCAGAACCTACTGATTGTTCCATCAACACGTGGGAGGCACCAGTCAGGTTCATGAGTGGAACGTTCTTGTCCTTGAAACGAAGAATGGCCAGAGATTCAAGGGCCCTCGGATGCCCTCCTTGGAGAGAATTGGAGGAAAGCAATATTGTCGTGGAATTCCAAGCAATATGGTGCTGCTGGTGCTGATGATGATCCTTGCAACAAGGCTTCCCCGCACACCGTGTCAACACGGAGACGAAGAAAGCTTGGCACCGATCTGTAAGGATGAAGGCAGCTCGAGAGGTGGACATATCTCAGAAGTCAGATGACAGACCGGTTGAGGTGCTCACGTATGTACCAGGATGAAGTGAGAGAGTGCAACGTGCGTTCACAGAGAATGGAGTAAAGTGCTTCTTGAGATACCCTCCCAACTTCAAAAAGATGCTGAGAAATCCACGTTCGAAGAAGACCGTGCACTCCTCCCCCCCCTCCCCCCTCCCGCCCCCCCACACCACCCTCGTCTCCTGTGGCACCCCCTTCCAAGGCTATTCAACGCACGCATCGTTATATCCCACCCGCCAGAAGCGCAGGAACCCAGCCGAGGAACCGTCTCCCCCACCCCCTACCTCTCCACCTGCAGAGCCCTTGCCACCACACCTGGGCCGAAGGAGCGGTGTAGTGTACTGTGTCCCATGCGGCCAATGCAACGCCGTCTACATTGGTGAGACCAAGAGACGGTTGCTCGAGAGGACAGGCGAACACATTGCAGCTGTAAAGAGGGGAGACAATCTCAACGGCATCGCCCAACATGTAAAACATCAGCAGCACCAGATTGCTTGGAATTCCACGACAGTATTGCTTTCCTCCAATTCTCTCCAAGGAGGGCATCTGAGGGCCCTTGAATCTCTGGCCATTCTTCGTTTCAAGGACAAGAACGTTCCACTCACGAACCTGACTGGTGCCTCCCACGTATTGATGGAACAATCAGTAGGTTCTGATGCGAAAGTCAAGCTTGACAAGCAGTGGGGCTTGAGTGCGTAACTGTGTATAGATCAGTGGTTCACTCACTCACACGTCGTCTGCTCGATGGTAGCTAAACCATGTAACGTTCGTATTTAAATTTTGTGCCTCGTTGCGTTCTGATGAAGGTGAACGAACGGCCTCTTGTTTTCACCGACAAATTTATGAGGCAACTTTTGGTGTTTAAGCTGGACTGGTAAATTTTCCTGAAGGTGGTAAAGTGTTATTATTCTTGAATCTTCCTGATTCTTCGTGATGTTGAAAATAAGCCACTGTAAACGGCGTTTGCCAAACTTTCAATTAATGTAACTGATTCGGGTGTCCCTGATGCCCTTAACACCCCTGGAGCCCCTTTTGTCCCTGTTGTCCTTAATGTCCCTGATGTTCCTGACGTCCCTGATGAGTCACATTGCGATTTAGGTTAGGATTTGTGTGTACGGACCAAAGGTTTGACTAGCCGATGCAGGAGACAGTACGGGCAGTACGGTGGTTGGTGGGATTGTATGGTTGTTGGGATCAGGTGAAGGGGTAGTACTAGCAGAAGGAGTAACATTATGAAAAAATGTAAGTCGTATGGAAATACGGAATTGTGGATTAGATTAAGTAGTAGGTTTAAGTTGTAGAATGAGCGAATAACATGTAGGTTTCTTATGCTCAGTAGAAATAAATTCAAATTCAAATTAAGTGCACGGTTCATTGTGTTTGGAGGCAAAGTCAACGTTTTAATTCCAGTGCCCCTGCTTCATCACTGCTTGAAATATAAAGAAAATTAATTTTCTTCGGAATTATTTTACTATGTCACTGGACAAGCCAGCAAAATAAGTGGGCCATGTCAAAGAATATTCACTGGAAGTGACATTGTATACTCATTCACTTCCGGTAGTTGTTATATTTTGTAATAGAACATTATTTGTCATAGATGTAAGGAAGGTATGTGCAAAACTTGAATCCTGCAGACTAACCCGTTTAGGATTTATGCATCTGGGCAAAGAAATCCTACCGGGACAGATATTTACTACGACTTCCGGTAGAGTTGGGACAAAATGTCATTAGATATTATTAGACGTAAATAGTCTTTAGAATATCCCTGCAAAGTTTGAGAACTATCGATTAAACGGTCTAGGAGTTACGTGCTAGAGACTATTTACTGGAAGTGAGCTGTATATTCACTTCCGGGTGAATTTTCGATATTTCCTCATAAAACATTATTTATTATAAATGTAAGAAAGATGTGTGCAAAATTTGGAATTTGCTGACTAACCCGTTTAAATTATGCATAAAGTGAAGAAATAGTACCGGAACTGCTCCGGTAGAGCGACAACAAAATGTAACGAAACATTAATCGTAAATGGTCTCCAGAATATTCCGTCAAAATTTGAGACCTGTACGTTAAACGGTTTAGGAGTTAAGTGATAAAGACTATTTACCGGAAGAGAGCTGTTTATACATTTCCTGTTGGAGTTTTGATATTTACTCATAGAACATTATTTGTCATAAATGATGTCTAGAACTCCTGTAGTAAGTTTCAGCGTGTTGATCGGTTTATTAATGGTCGTGAAAAGTGAAACCGTGTACAGAGTTTTGTTACTATTAACTTATTTTGATATATAAAGCCTGCTTCAGATTGCGTGGAGCAGCCCATTTTCTTATTGCCCAAGCCACAAAAAATAAGTCACGCCTTTAACCGACGTGTCCTGGTAAAATCACCATACTGCTTTTGGTCATAATGTGCTGATAATAAATTAGAAGTTTAAACCAATGCGTCATCTCAATTGCTGCACTTTACGGTAAATTTAATTCGTTGACAGAGTTAACCTCAAAAAAGGGGGACAGGAATATTTTACGTCTTCGTTTGCAGCATTTCAAACAGCAAGAACTGACCAGAACAACGCTAGAGCAGGAGCGTCTAAAAGTGGTGGGGGGCGGGGGAAATAATATTATTTTTACATTCATATAAATCTCCCTCCCCCTACATACTTTACTTGTTTTTCTTGTTTCACTTATTTTAACGGAGTTTTGTCATAGGCTGCTAACCATTTCCTGCGGTTTATATTAAGTTAAGCCTACACTAAGCACTAAATGCACCCGGAACTGGCGGTGTTTACCATAATTATTGTGCTGATTGTTACTGATGACAGCGTAGAATAATGGCTTAACGTAAACACTATTCGTCGAACCTTGCTGTTTGAAATGTTACGATTGCAGACGTAGAAATATTCTTCACACCATTTATTTCCCAATACATTTTATTTGCGACATTTTAGTATTTAATCTTTTTCTATATTTGCATTACTTAAACTTTAACTTAAACTTATTGCCTAGACATGCCTTAAATGACATGCCTTAATTTCATATTCATGTGTGTCTAGAAACTCAAATAATTCATACACCCACCAACAACATCCAAATTCACTTGTTCTTCTTTTATATATTTGGTAAATGTGAGTACTAAACGAGTAAACTTTTGTCTTGGATTTGTCACTAGACACTTGATGAATAATTACTCCAATTTTCAAACGTAATATGCAAGACTGCATGTGATTACTGACTGTACAGTGAACAACAAGTAACTGACGCGCTCCTCGTTGGTCGGTTGCCGTTTGACCATTGTTGATGGGCGTTCGGGACGGTTCGAGGCTTCCACGAAAAAAATGGGCAACAATCATGACGTCATGTATTGTTGAGCCAATGTTGGGTGATTGTTGCTGATTGTTGCAAATGGTCTTTTTTCGCTAATTTCGGCTATTTAGGATCCAGAACGGCCTTTAAATTTCGACAAACTTATCAATTTGTAGCCTTCTACTTTCAGAGGAGAAGATGATCATCCCCAACCAACCAAGCATAAATTGAATCTTTTTAATGAAGAAAGATTCCAAGACGCTAGTGTATTGCTCGCCAACATAGAGATAACATCCAGATAAAAAATATATATATGAGCATGGCGACCACTAGACACGTTGTGTCTTTACAGCTAAGGTAGTTTGGTTGTTTTCAGCCATCTGAGGATAAATAACTATGCGACAGAAAAGTCTGAAACTTGTTTGATCGGGAGACTGGTTGCCTGACAACATAAATCTCACTATTAATAACACAGCTTAGCGTTTTCTTGTTGAAAAAACTATGTGAATAACGTTGATATTTTTGTCTAATTACTAGTTACTAGCTACTGGCTAACGCAAATTTTTTTTTCACAAAAATAAATTCTTCCATGCGGTGAATAAACTCATTCCTAGGCCATTTTATAGGTATTGTTCTGAAGATGTCTCTTTTCATAAGGCCTTTTCTAATTGGTCAAGCGGTTCAGGGGTTAGGGACATCTAAACCACGAAATTGATTGTTTTACATTGTTTTAAACATTGTTATTATGCAACAATGCCAACCAACGAACGCCAGCTGCAAGACGTAGACTGAATACAAACAAAAACGTCAAGTGTGCTGTAAAAAAAGGGGTTATATGATTGAATTTTCACTTGTTAAAATGAAATAATCAAATGTACAATTGAGAAAATTGCATCTGTTTAAGTGCTGTTGTGCTTTACCAATCATATATTTAAAACGTAAAGCACAACAGCACTTAAACAGATGCTATTTTCTCAATTGTACATTTGATTATTTCAATTAAAAGTCATCAATTTTTAGCCGTGTACATTTTAACAAGTGAAAATTCAATCATATAACCCCTTTTTTACGTCACACTTGACGTTTTTGTTTGTAATATGTGTACCTTTTTTTACGGCTATGGCGTCGCGCTACAAAGGTTTATGCATGCAGTCGATTGTTGCTGGCCACTTTGAAACAATTCAAGTCAGCTCTGAAAGCCTGCATCTGCGAAATAAATACGCAATTCTATCGTATTTAATAGCTGCCAATTTCGAGGCCGACAACGCAGCTTAGTTTGGTTTAAAAATATATGCGTTTAGCTGAAGCACTGATTCTTTCAAAGGGTTCAAAGGGTTCAAAGGGTTTAACGAGCGTTAACCACTCCTGGTCATCTGCCTGAAGCCCGAAGGCCCTTCTTTCATTTCATTTATTAGGAGCCGTGGCCCGTAGCCGTACGCCCCATCTACCCTATACAGAATCAACAATCAACAATCAACAACAATCAACAATCAACTTTTTAGCAAAGACATAACACGTGCACGAAGAATGAATCTGGAGTTTGCTGAGTTGCATTGTTCTCTAAATACAATGGCTAAAACAATGTACAAAACATTAAAGCAATGTCAATCAACAAATAATGCCAGCAAAAGTCAGTAAATCGAAATTTAAATAAATCCGTGCGTTTGCAAGGATATAACTGCAGTACTAATAAGAAATAATAATCGTATGAAAAAATATGACTGCTATCCTCAAAATGGAACGAAGGCTAATAAAAATAAAAAAA
>JAHWFP010180988.1:81496-104172 GCA_023313725.1 Lithobius niger | reverse complement strand
GCGCATCAACAGCTTTAAAATTTATATAAATTTTCAGTTTGTAGGCAGAAATGTTCCTAATTGCATATCTTGGTTTCTGGAAGTAAGCAGCTCAGTTGGCTATACTCAACGCAGTAAACTGGTTGACCGGCTTCATTTCCAAGATAAGCACCATTTATTTGTTTTAAATTAGTAGCACATGCTAGCATACCAAAAGATCCTTAGATTCCAATAAATAACCAGATTCATCAGTTCGCGCGTCAACAGCTTTAAAATTTGTGTAAATTTTCAGTTGTAGGCACAAATGTATGCCAAATTTTTTTAATACTTTCGGTATACAATGTTAAAATATACTTTGCCATCAAAACTGTTGTAAAAATATCTTTTCTATAACAGTGTGAAGCCCCTACAGACCCCTTTTTTTCTTTTTTTTTTCTCCCAATATGTATACAAGTACTGCTCTTCTTATGTTTCTGGCTGTTTAAAAAATGTTGTTTCTGAAGCTCTGGGCATGGGCTTTAACCCCCTGTCCACTGTTTTATTTTACGGGAGGCAAAAATGTCAACCCATGATTGGTAAACTATGCTTTTTGTATTCACTGCACTGTATATCCCCCGCCCCAACACCTGAATTTGCTCTGGGCATGATGAGTTTGCTGCGTGCATATTATCACAACTAAGTGCACATAGCGTATTATATATACAGATACCCAGGCTTTATTACTACGAAAAAGTTCATTAAAAAAAACCGCATGCACGATTTTTTTTAGAAAAAGGCTTGAGAAACAACTTCCTTTTTTTTTAAATAGTCTTTATATTTTGTCATACTGTATAAACTAAGTTAAAAATAGGAAAATGGATCTGCCACCCAGATTGAAAAGTTGAGAATCAGCCGATATGAGTTTTGACCGATTCGATCCCAATACTAAAAATTCTATTAAACATAGAAATATGCTTGCAGAATCTTTATATGTATGTATCCTTATTTTAAAATGGCACATCGCTTACTTTGAAAATTTGAGTCCATGTATACATGCTGTACGCTTAGATTAAAAAAAAAAAGATATTATGCACCTAATGTCTTAGCATAATTTCAATAGCCCTGTTTTTCTGAAGTTTGATAGGCTCAGAACGACTGTCTTCATCAGGCTACTGCATTACTGCTCACTTCGTCGTGTTCGTTTGTCTGCTACGCGAGACCGTAGTCTCCGATACTTGCAAGGTTGTTACACAAACGTTCGAACCATCCCACAGCAACATATTAAACTAGCCTCTCAGCAGATACTGAATGCTTGGGTTTGATGATCCGTGGGTATTCAAGTGCAACTCGAACAGTGATGTCCATCTGCGAAGCCTCGAATCCCTGGCCATTCAACACCACAGCCGATAGAAGGCTGTGCTGATGATATCCAGGGACATTCAAACCCAAGCATTTAGTATCTGCTGTGAGGCGAGTTTAATAAGTTGCTGCAGGAACGTTGCGGCCCTGCAAGTATCGAGGCTACGGCCGCCTCGTCACATGCAGGCGAACGATCACGACGAAGCGAGCAGTGATGTAGTAGCCTGACAAAGACACTGTGGCATTTACATTCACTAGGCATGGAACTAATGTTTTGTATTTACAGTTACAATTACCCATTCGTAAACAGAATTTTATTAGTAATTATGAAGTGTGTCATTTTATCACAGTAACTGATTTTGCTGTAGAGTGTAAAAGGTAGTTTGTCTTTATTGTATGTTTATTGATGATGAAAGTGTGTGATCTTCTGTGAACCCTTTAATAATAATAAAGAGGCAGGCCTAAACAAATGTCTGGAATGACTGATTTTTTGCTGCATTGAGTTCTTCAGTAGGGTTGTGCGATTTGCAAAAACTTCTCCATTCCTTGGGATGTATAGTCAGCACCAAAAAGACAGAAGCCAAGGAACCAGGAGGGAAAGCTTTATGAAAGTTTAATGAAAAAAACTAGTAGTACCAAGAATTTATAAATGCTTGGTAGTACTGATACTGACAGCTACAAATTGTGTAGTGTAAACACTCGTTTAAGTAGGGAGTGGGGGGAGTCATTTCTGAGGTTCTGACTACACCTCAACCAAAACTGGTTTCTGTTAGCCTAGTTCAAGATGTGCCTATGATGATTAAAAAAAATAAAGCTGCCTTACCAAAATATCTTTAAAAATGTTATAAAATGTCAATCACGTTCCATGATATTTGATGTTTTTCTGATGGTGGATTTGCCAAGGTCATTGAGCCAATGACAGCAAGCATGACAGAGAGTGGCTTTTGTGGAAAGATACTAATAAGGCTGTTCTGAATCTGGTAACGATGCCATGATGTTGGATCGGTATGGTCCATTTTAGTTTTCATCTGATAAGGCTTACATTTTTATGGTTGGTAGGAAAAATGGTATTATTTTGTTCAGGTTAGGTAAAAGTTTTGCTTTTCATCCTTAAATAAATACTTTTTAAATACTCGAAAAGTTTTATTCGATTAAACTGTTTTCATTGGTTAGATTTATGTTGCTACTTGCGTGTTGCTATACAAGCGATGTACCCTGAGCGTCACTATATCCACCAAAACGATTTTATGATTTGGACTAAAGAATTAAAGTAAAGATTGTGTAGAAACTACTTACCCTCCCCTGGCTCTTTCACTGAAGCCTAGCCAACAACACTTATAAGAAAAGCAAGAGGCTTTTCATTAAACCAGTGATATTTCCTTACACCACTGTTCCCATCTAAATGGGTAAACAGTTTGAACTAAAGGCCTTCGGAAAGATGTGGAAACCATAAACAGGGCGATTTACAATTAGCGGCAAATTATTCTGCAAGTCCAAGAGGGGAGGAAAATAAAAGTGTCCTCTCTTGAATTTTAAAACTGATAAATCTTGGATTAACTCGTGCAATTTAGTTTGATTTTCTATTTTTTAGCACCTGGAATACAGATTTGTAATGTTGCAAAATTTCTTCATTTGTGGAACACTTCTGAGAACACTTCAGATGGAACACTTCAGGCGGAACACTTCTGAGATCACTTGAAGTGGTCTTAATTTGACCATTTTGAAGTGTTCGGAAGTGTTCTTAATAAGAACACATGAAGTGTTCTGAACACTTGAAGTGTTCTTAGTAAGAACACATGAAGTGTTCCGAACACTTGAAGTGTTCTTAGTAAGAACACATGAAGTGTTCTAAGAAGTGTTCTCACTGGAAGTGTTCTTAAAAAGAACACTTGAAGCGTCCTTAATTTGACCATTAAAGTGTTCTCAGAAGTGTTCCCAGAAGTGTTCTCAGAAGTGTTTTTGTGAATTACAGTGTAACTTCAACATAAAGTGAAATTTCTGTTGTTGTTGAATTTTTTTCGTTGTAATTTCCTGATTGGTCTTAAACTCTGATTCTTTCCGTGATCTTTTCATGACTGTCTTTAAATAAGTTCGCACAATTATACTTCGAGCACCTCGTTTGAGAGGAGGAGCATTTGACGAACGGGGTCAAAAGATTACACATATCAATTTCCGCTTTTCCATAACACATTTTAAAATATGGCTTAATTGGTCGGAAGCCATTTTTCCTTCATTGTCTTAATTATTATTTTTTTGTAGTCTTTAACGCAAACAATAAAAAAAAATGAAGATGAAAAAATCACTAATGGTTTGTTCGTCTTGCACCTGGCGCGTGCGTGCAGGGTTGCGTTTCAGTGCGCTTCAGCACAAGCTTCCGCCTTGTTTATTGGAAGCTGCCATCTTTTTTTTTTCTCCTAAGAAGCAAAATCTTAGCTTCCGGCGCTTATATATATTTGGCTAATCATGCCTCAATTACCGTATTATGAGCTGCCAATCATCTTCATGGCGATAATAAGCAGTTTAAAGAAATAAACAACGAGCACAGTTTAATTAGCAATTTAAAGGTTGTTTTTTTTTTTTTTTTTTTGCCTTCGTAAATTTGTTCGTCAATCTAGAAAAATCACGTTCGACGTCTGCAGGAGTACGCAGCGGTCGCGTAAGCTAAAACACGCCGGTGAATAAATATTTAAAGTATTTGAGGCTGAAGCGCTCACGTGTGGCGTGACGTAGCTAAACAGACAATACACTACGTGAAAAAAAAAATACAAAAATTAGATAGCTATCGCTTTGGAAAAGTAGATATATAGGTTTCAGGTGCTGTTAGTACCATTTCTGCAGGTATAGTTTTTAGAAATAACTTTGTTAAAGAGCTTTGGCACCTGGTTTCTTGGCGTCTTCTGTCTTTCAGGTCCTGACTATGTTACGGATATAGCCATAATATGGGCATACAAGTCAACAGTGTGTTCATCATACTTAATGTATGAATCTTGACAAAAGATGGGTGTAAGGAACATTTTATAGAACATTTTTAATCCAACATGTCTTTTCGTTAAAAACGAGACACGTTTCCTTACATTTAATGATAACTGTCGGTGTAGAGAGCTACTTACTTGGTATGGCTGCAGCATTAATCTTAGCTACAGGAATCATCTGCGGACACGTCTCAATGGGTATACGAAAAGCACATTTTTGTTTTAGAGGGAGGGGGGTCATATTATTTTTGGACCTTGAGTGGGGGCGGTCAAGAATTTTTTTCAGGGTTTCGAAGGAAGGGTCATCGAAAATTTGGTGGGCACATCTTCATTTCCTCCGCCCCCCCCCCCCCCAACCCCACCCCCGGCCATTAACCGTCCCTTATGGCGGTATAGAAATAAATCGTTATGAAAATAACATGGCCTAAAAATGTGCGTATAGCAATCTCCAAGTTTTCATTTAACTTTCGAACAATTAGTCGGTGCGATTAACTTGGCTAATAGGATTGACCTTGGCCGCCTTTCCCTGGTTGAATGATATCACTACCTTCAAAGGCCGATCGTTTTTGGAAACTTGGCGGGTTTTTATACCAGTTTTGGTTTTGGGTGGATTTAACTTGCTTACTGAATGCTGGCTTTCTCAGTGATAGGGTTTGGGTTTTTAGCCTTCAATCAAACTTCATTGTGACCTTTCCGCGGCTACACCAAAATGTTTGTGGGAATATCGCGACTTTTCCGTTCAGGGAGGGATGAGAAGGGAGAGAAAAGGAGAACGAAGAGTAGGAGGGAGAGAAATCACATTAGCGGGATAGGAGGGGCGGGGGACATTCTCTGAGGGCGATGGCGTATGTGTGGAGGGAGGAATATACATTAAACCAAAGACCGAACACGTGGGGTGCCGTGGAGGTACAGACCCCACATACCCCACACTTGGAGAGCCTGGAAGGGGGTGTAGTGGGGTATAGGGGGTGTTCGGAGGCACGGAATTGGGCAGAGGTGTGTGGGTGGAGTGGGAGGGGGGAGAGAAATTAACAACGCCAGTTACTTTCCTAAGACGACAAAATACCGGGAGAAGCCAAGTTCGGGAAATTCAATCATCGTGCAGCATGCACGGGTCCAGCTAGTTATATATCTGCCTTAAATATTTCGTGCATCGAGCCTCAATTAATCTTTATAATTCAGGGGTGTTTAGGAAAATCTTTAACGTATAACACCTCAACTGGCATTTAAGAAACACGATGAAAACCATGTCTGGGGAAAAAAAAGGGGGGCAAATAAGCGCTTATTACCTTCCAGAGCACCTTCTACAGCGAGACACTTGATTTTATTTGGTTGTTGAAGTATTTAAACGTCTAATGGCTCCAAGTCGGCTCGTGCCTCGAGTGGAACTGCTCTATCTTCCCAATACGGATGACTTTTACGTTGGAGTGTTCTTACTCACACACTTGGCACGTTTTCGGAAACCATGAAGAGCTTTTTACGAGGAGAGCGAGAAGAGTGACGTGTACGTCAACGTCGGAAGCATTTCCTCCCTTCGTCGACGAATCCATTCAACCCGACTGATTAAGTGCTCAACAAGGATCGAATCAGAATTTGTTGGGTACTGTGGCTTCGTCTGATTGTCTTTTTCGATCGAAAATAATGGTAGTGTACCGGCTAGAGGTCGACCGAATTTCGGTTTCGGTTTCGGCACCGAAACTGTCTAATTTTTGGTTTCGGTTCTGGTTTCGGCCAAAACATTATAGGTCAGTTTCGGTTTCGGCCGAAACCGAATAACTAGTTTCGGTTATGGTTTCGGTTTCGGTTGAATCCTATGCTGCAGTTTCGGTAAAACCGAAACCAATTCCCCTCCTGGCAGTAGCCAATTTCCGCGTTGTCTAACTAGGCCCAGGGGCACCGATATCCAGATTCTGCTTTATTCTGCCATGCCCATCAATAATAAATACATTTTTTGCAATCCATATTTAAGCATATTTATAATGGCATCGTTGCACTGCAGGGAATTTACGCTTTAATTGCCGTTATTTACGTTTTCAATCCAATCCAGGCTTATAGGCTACTCATTGAACGAAACTCTTCTCTGGTGCTCTGGATCTCCCTTACTGACACGAGTTAATCGTTTTAAAATTTAAAAAAAAAGCTAGCAAGCAGAAATAAAATGGAAACGAAAGTCATGAATTATTTACGTACGATTGACATTTTTTTAGGTGTGGGGGTGAAGGGCACGCGTGGATTTGCTCAGCCTATCGGCAGAAAAGAGGTAAACTGGTCTCTGCCTCCCAGTCTAGTCTACGTCTGTGAAAAACCATACACTCATGATTTAATGATTTTATCCTTACTTTTTGTCTAATTATTAAAAGTGATATTAATAATGTTAGGTTTTGGTTCCGGTTTCGGTAGTGGTTTCGGTTTCGGCCGAAAGTGAAAAACTTGGTTTCGGTCGACCACTAGTACCGGCACGGGTACAACGCATGGCCCAAAAGACGTGTTCGATTCGTCGAACTAAGGGTGCCTTCGAAAACTGACGTATGTTACTCGGGTGAAGACTGGTTACCTTACTGCATGCACAAACTATGTAGATCGTGTGAGATTTGACATAATTCCCTTTTCTAGTAATTTACTTACTCGGATTACGACGGATGACCCGCAGAAAATAATGCCGACTGATGTCACTCTTCGATTTCGATTCGCAGCCGATTGAGATAGCCCTATTGGCTATGAGAGCTCGAGCCTCTGACGGCCTTAGCTGGCTGACAGTTGTAGGGGGCAGCTAATGCCGTCGGTCGCTTGAGCTCTCACAGCCAATAGAGCTACCTCAATCGGCTGCGAGTCGAAATCGAAGAGTGACATCTGTCGGCATTAATTTCTGCGCGTTCCAGCAAAACAATGGCGGTCTCCGTATCGTGTTTTGGTGATGCAATAATTAAATTGTTGTATCGGACGTACGTAACTTATTCTTACCGCAGTTCTTGTGATTAGTTATTGTGAAAGTGATCCAAAAGTGAAGCATGCATGTCAAAATGGATGTAATTGCCCTTCAAGAAATTTTGTCCCCAATGATTATAGCTGTTCTCTACAATTGCCACGTTGCAGAGATGTTCCTGAAGGCAAAACGGGATTAATGAATGTTTCGAAGTGTTCTTTGTCACCACATTGCATTTCGCCTAGCTAATTGTCAACCATTGGTCCGTGGATAGGATGACGAACGGTATGCTTATACGAAAAATATGAAATCTTGCGTTTTCTCTAGCTCACCAACAACCGACTGCGAACGAACGCCTGCGGGGCTGGTTGCCATGGCGACGGTTGGTCGGCGATCTCGTAGCGATATGAATGAGTTCCATTCCCGCGCAGATTACTTCCAACACTATGAAGCCCATAGCCGTATGCTGTTCTGGTTAGGCATATATACATGCAGCCGTTTCCTTAACTGCCACTTAAAAGTCCATGCAGTTTTGTAGTGGCTTTCAATTTGTTAGCACTTCACAACCATCTTTCTTCCTAATGCTGAACAGCAAAGCCATATACGGTTGTCGTCGGACGAAGCACTACCAATTTCAACGGCACTTCAAGGATTTCTTGGGCTTTTAAGTAGCCATATGCAGGACAGGACATAAGGCTCCAGTGACACGTAAGGGGCCGTTTAGTATACGAGCCCATCACGTGAATGTTGGTTCTATACACGGTTATATTCTTTTAACCCCTTCCACGTATACCTATACAAGAAAATATCCTGTTATTACTACGCCATATTCCTACGCAAGAAGGTATCCTTTTAACCACTTCCCCACCCATGACGTGTGCCTACGCAAGAACATTTCCATTTAACCCCTTCTACGTATGCCTACACAAGAAAATATCCTGTTAGCGTCTTCTCCTCCGTGACCTATTCCTAGCAAGAAGGTATTCTTTCAACCACTTCCCCAACCATAACGTGTGCCTACGCAAGAACATTTCCATTTAACCGCTTCCACGTATGCCGACACAAGAGGATATCCTTTTAACTTCTCCCACACCGCAACGATGCCATACCCTATGAATCTTTTCCACACCCTTACTCGTATACCTACACAAGAGGATCCTCTTGATCTCTTTCACACCGTAACATATGCCATACACCCGAAAATATCCATTCAACCCTTTTCACACTCTTGCACACCCTTCCACATATGCCGTCGTACGAAAATATCATTTTAGCCTCTTCCTCACAGTGAGAGCATTCCTACTAAAGAAGTTAATCTGTGTAACCCCTTCCCCACCCGTAAGCCATTAAGCCTCAAAGCACCCTGTCTTCCCCACCCGTGAGTATGCCTACGCAAGAAGATTTCCTTTTAACCCCTATAAAGTCGTCCTTTTAGTCTTTTAGATTTCCTTTCCTATATATAATAATAATAATAATAATAATAATAATAATAATAATAATAATGTGTTTATTGTTCAGTAAAATGAGCAAAACGGTAAGAAAGGATTCCCAGAGGGACCACTAACACCTTACCGGAAGTTAACAAAGAGAGGGCACATCGTTAAAATCACGTCTCAGTATCGTAGGACACATCGTCAACTGTATAAACCATACTCACTGCAAGGGACCATTAAACGCAACATCAAAAGATAAAAATCATATTTTAAAAACTTCAGCATCATAGGATACCTTGTCAACTGGATAAACCATACTCACTATTGCAAGGTACCATTAAACATGATATCAAAAGATGCCAACGTTGTGAGGATTTCGAATTGGTTAAGGTGGGAAAAGAAGCGGATAAGAATATTTCAAGGACAGTTATCGAGACGGAGAAGGTGTGCCTTAGACGTTAAGGTGTGTATAAAGACGTCCTTTCAGCCTGTTCCCCACCACGCCGTATGCCTATGCTAGAAAATAGCTTTTAACCCCTTCCACACCTACACGCCTGCGCAGAAAGATATAATTTTAACCACTTCCACATGCCTACTCAAGAAGAAAAATTACTAAATAAAGAATAAATCACCAGGTAAAGATCAACGAAGCAAACAGTCTGGATTAAAGACTGGCCTTGTGAAGATACAAGAGACACTCACTAATCTGAGAAAGAAAGAAAAGACAACTGCTCCCACTGGGACTCGAACTCAGGACTTCCCGAATCCAGCTACCCGGCTTGTAAACGGCAAGTTCAGCGACATAAAGTGAGGTTCATAACGGAGCCCGTGAAGAGGTTTGGTATCGCAGCCCAGAGGATATTCGATCAAATAATGTGTTTACCAGCTGGCAGCGGCGTGCACAGGAGGGTGGCAGGAGGGGCACTGCCGCTGCTCTTTTCGGAAAATGCCCTTTTTGTAGAAAAACAAAACAAAAACGCCTTTTTGTCCCTGTGAAAGAGCCTAAGGCCTAAAAAAGGTAAAAAAAGGATAGAAACTAAGCCTTGAAAATGGCAAACCATGCTAAGAAAGGGTAAAACAAGAGATCCCCAGAAAAAATGTCAAATAATCCTATGAAAGTTGTGATATCCACCCAAAACCAAAACTGGTAGAAAAACCCGACAAGTTTCCAAAAACGATCCACCTTTGAATGTAGTGATATCATCCTATTAGCCAAGTTAATCGCACCGAATAATACGTTGGACGTTAAATGAAAACTTGAAGATTGCTACCGCTAGTAGCAATCTTCTAGTTTTCATTTAACTTTCGAACTATTAGTATGTGCGATTAACTTGGCTAATAGAATTAACCTTGGCGGCTTTTCCCTGGTGGAATGATATCACTACCTTCAAAGGCCGATCGTTTTTGGAAACTTGGCGGGTTTTTCTACCAGTTTTGGTTTTGGGTGGATAAAACTTACTGTGCCCTTTTACTAAAAGTTGCCCCTGGCCTCTCGGGGATCTGTGCACGCTACTGCTACCCGGGATTTTCAAAAAAGGCCCTTCTGGGTGTACGTCAGGAGAGGAAGGGATTAACTTTTTTTTTTTGTTTTGTTTTGTTTTTTCTTAACCTCATTTCAACTCGAGGGGTGCAACCTACACACAATACAAGCAACGCATGGGCCGGATAAACTTCGACTCCACTTTAAACAATGTTCATCTGTTCACTTCCGCCACTTCTATAGTGCCCTGGTGACGTGTCATTATCTGACAAACTTAAGGTTTTTATTTTTTTGGTCCTACCTACTCCCTATTTCTGTCAATGACCCGAACCCACAATAAAAACATGTCTTGTGCTTCGTTATTCTCGCTCAAGGTGTCTCCCATCTTATCTTAAATGCTTGGCAAGTCGCTGTTTTGTCTCAGTGGCTTGTGCAGAAAGCAAAAAGGTGCGTTTCTTTTTTATTCTGAAGGTTGGTGGCGGCGGTGGAGGGGAGAGGGGGCTCGTGGAGTGTCATGTTTGGTCGCGGGGCTTCGAGCTTTGAAGTAGCACCAATAAGTAATCTACAGGTGATGATGGAGATGCGTTCTTTGGTGGTTTCCTCATCTGGATCGCCTTTTTCTTATTGCCAGAGCCTATTTTGAGACGTGAGCCACTGACTCCCTCCTAACTCGTGTTTCCTTTTTCTTTCTGCCGTGTCCCGTCTAGTTTGTCTCTGCGCCAAATTTAAAGATCACTGCTCCACTCTATTACTTATTTTATATGCCGCGTGGAACTTCCTCGTTTCTATGGGTTAAAAAACAACTGGATGTACGGAAAGATATGAAAATTAATTTATAAAAAAGATGATTCACAAAATGTCGGAGAGTAAAAAAAAATGGAAGTTGTTGACATAAAAAAAAAGACCAACCGTTATGAAACGCGTGTCAGCGGTCTCTGTTTTTGAGGCGAGGCGCGATGAGTGGCGTCAAATATAATGAGGAAAAATTGGGAGATGAAGCCGCTTGAATATTCCAGTGAAGTGATATGCGGGGCAAAGCAAAGCAAAAGATACACTCATCCTGTACCGGTGTCTGTCTGTCTGTACGCACGATAACTTGTGAAGTATTGTCCGATCCATATAAAGTCTATGCCTTTGTTGATTTAAGCTCATAAATTAATAAAATTGGACGGGGGCTTTGGGGTATTGACTCTCAAATTTGTAGCACACCACTCCGTTCCGTCCCGTCCCGACGGCTGAGGGCAACGGATGGTCCAGCGCACATTGCTTCCGTCGCTAAACGCTTCAGTCGGCTCCGCTGAGCTTTTAAATTTGATCGCGCCCAGTGCAATATGAAGACGGACTTGTAGGTAATTAAATAGAAAGTCATAGTAAATTAGGTATTAATAATTCTTTACGCTCGGGCATGATGACATTTAAGACCAGAAGGCATCTGAAATAAGTTCGCATCCGTATTTCGGATTCTGCCTCGACAATCCCGTCGGTCAGCCGACGGGTCGTCACGGAACGGGACGGAGCAGCATATATACGGCTTCTCAAATTTACATGCTTTTAAAATCTAAACAGAAATTTGATTACCTGCGACGTGATGTGACAGAACGGAACGGAACGGAGAATGTGCTAAAAGATTTAAAGTGGCATTATCACCAATTGAAGGTGTGTAGAATCTGGCAACACCTAGCGCTATTTAGTATTATCCAGCACTTAGGCCGGGTTTATGCAACCACTCGCTTTTACATTCTCGCAACTAGAAGCTAGAAATCATCTGAAATTCCAACATGGCGGCGATTTTATGTCTTCCGCTCGCAACGAAAACAGCCAATAACGTGAGTTCAGAAGCGTTTGGGAAAATTGTTTAATCATGAAGAATTCTTTATATTATTGGCACGGATTATAAGACTGCAAGTGTTTACTCAAACGATGTCGGATTTAGCTAATCCGGGTAGCGTTGTTACCATGGCAACAACACCTTTGCCATCGCGATTGAGAATGCAGCGAGAATGCAAAGGCGAGTCGCTGCGTAAACGCGCCCTTATACTTGCATCAAGTGTGGGAATGAACTAACGGCAAATCTTTTAACGAAACAAACAAACCACGATCTCCTTAATTATTGAGTGAAAATTTGGTACGTCCTCGTTCACCTGGGAGCAATCGGTAAAGGTTCACAATATCATACAGCTAGTCTGGCTAGACGGTGCCAAGGTAATTCGTTCGATTTTCAATCGGTGACAGTTCCAGTCAGTAAAGCACCGCCTCACGTCTTTGATTATGGACAAAGACACCATACAAAGATGCGGTTTGCGGTGGATTAGCTTGGCCAATTCCCGAACAGACGTCCTCGAAGAAATAGGCCAGTCATGGCCGCGTTTTTGTGTACCACCCCGTAATATTGTTGTAGGTCGAGCCGGACAGTTTACTGTCCATGACACGGATTAAACGACCACACGGTGTTTTATCGGAGGGAACTGTCAGCCTCAACCCTTCATCTTGTATTTACAATCGACTCGTCTGGGTGTCCTGGGTTCCGACGCGTAACGAATGTATTTAATTAAGAACTGCCTTTGGTAAGCTTAAAGCAATTTTTAATATATGTGACGTACCTGATAGTCAAGTGACACATTATGTGACTTCTCGTCGATGAGCGATTAATCTTTTTGGTTACCATGGTGACAAAAGATCAGAGGCAGTATTAGCTTTCCAACGATACGTTACGCCGCTCTGGTTTAGGCCTATCGCCGCTACTATACGAAACGTGGCGGTCGAGACAACCCAAGTACGCGGAGCTTGAATTAACGGTAAATAGTAGAAAAATAAATTAATAATAATTGCCGTAAAACTTAGCATTATTACGGATCGCATGATTTGTCTAGTTGCCACTTTCTGTCAACCGAGGGCGACACCTTCAGTACATAGAATGTTGCCAATCTTCGTTGAAACACCGTGGCGATTATTGGTACGTCCGACTGAGCCTCACCACTAACGCCACAACTAAGGGAGAAGTTTCCAAATTACGCGTGGACCAGATCTGAGAAACAACATTTTCATGAAAAATAAAACATGTATTTACTTTGGTTGAAGCGCCATAAAGGGAATTAATGTTCGTCCTACAACAGTTGTCTGCTTTCACGGCGAGTTATACTTTCGGTAAGTTTGTGATGCGTAGTTGGGGAAACAAAACTACCTTATTCATGGGGACGGCGGTAGAAAATACCATTCTTATAAACACGAAACCAATCAGTGAGTGCATCTGGCAACAATTCATCATTTTGTCCAAACAGGAATTGCGATTTCAAGCGAGAAACCACTGCAGTACAATTAGGCTTTTTTCTACTAGTTGGTATTTTTATTTTAAAGTTGATGTTTAAAGGAGACGGTACACAAATACAACTCGAGCGTAGTTTAAGCATCGATAAATTTTCTCAACCAGCTCGTTACTTTCCCAAGCTGATAAAAACACCTCCCGCAAGCAGTCGGTATTTCTTTCAGCTTCGAAATGCAATTCTTGGTCGAGAAAATTTATCGATAACAAACTATGCTCTCGTGATATTACTACTGAAAATGTTTATTCCTTCGTATAAAGAAAATTGATTAATTTTCTTTTTTTTCCATTTAAAAGTGGTTTGATTTTATTCCTCCACTCACTGCACAAGTGGTTGATCCCAGAATCGAACCGCCGACCTTTTTATTAACGCTCTAACTGCGAACAAATTTACCTTTTACTACGTTTTAATTATATAAATAAATAGTTTTTATTTTTCTCAAAATAAAGAAAGAAAAAAACACAGCACGATTCGACACAAATTGTTCTGAATAACAAATACAGCTGATCACGCCAGTGGAGCGAGCGTAGCGAGCGGTATCGACTAGTATACACTAACAATATCAGCACGAAAGAGAAAATACATCCCCATCGACTGGGCCTCGATCTCGGGACCAAGCTGCTTACTAGCCGGAAGTGCTGCTAGCTGGTAGCTGCTTCAGTTTATCCTTATTTTTAATATTTTTTTCTATTAATTACAATTTTTCTTTATTTTATTTGTAGGGCTACAACACGATGAACATTACCAAGGTGATGGGATGTGTGCAGAAAGCAAAGGGGGATGCGACCACCTCTGCCAGGATGTTGAAGGGGATGTGCATTGCAGCTGCTATAGGGGTTATAGCCTACAGGATGATGGCCAGACATGTCAAGGTGAGTGACTAATATCCTAACCCTTTTCCCTACCATCGTTCAGCTTAACCATCTGTTACAAAGTTTGTTGTTGTTGTCTTGAAGAAAGAAGCCTCAACTCGGGAATGACCGATAATTCTAGTGTGGATACTATCGGTTTGGAATCGGCAAGAATAATGCACGGCATTACCGAGGTTTGCAGTTTGGTCTTGCATGCTGGTCAAGCTAAACGTTGAAAATCGCTTTTGAGCTTCTATACTGGGTAATATAACTTCCGGCATTTGAGTTTGTATGGTTCGTGTGGGTGCAGATAGTAAGCTTACAGACAGTATTACTAGAACACGTCCAGCTTACATCACAGTATGCCCGAAGGACAGCGTGACGACATTTCATCACACGCGAATCGAACACGCTCGCAAGATGGTGACTGCGGCTGAATCGCCGATCGAACTGTGCAAGCCGCTTGGATGCGGGAAAAGCTTTCCTTTTTTTAAAATTCAAGCTGCTTTCTGCTGAGAAACATTAGCGTAGTAAAGTCAGCCACTTGGCAGCAGGGGGTCGCACTGTACTAGAAACAGTGCATTCCAAACCTTCGCAAGGATCATTCTTTCCAGCGCTTGGCTGACGCCAACATGCCAACAACCAACTTCCGGTTCTCGTCTGAATGAGATCTGATGAGATCCGCTGAAGGCCAATCCTACAATGTATTAATTAATTTATTTCATTTATAAAATTATTGCAACCCCCCTATAAATAAAGATCATGACAGCACTTCCAGATTAAAACAACAATTTCAGGAATCTCATTCAGGCAAGAGCAGAGGCGAGAACGGAGTACAACGAGGTGCCGCCATATTTTTTCCATACGGCGGCGCCTGGTTGTCCAGTTGTACCCCGTTCTCTCTTCTGCTCTCGCCTGAATGAGATTCCTGAATTTGTTGTTTTTAATCTGAAATTGCTGTCATGCTCGTTGTCGGGGGCTACTATAATTTTGTAAATAAAATAAATAAATGTATTGTAGGATTACCGTATCGCAGTTTACCATATATCGTCCTAGGATAACACATCCCATAATTCATCATTTTTGTCGTAATTGTGCGATGAAGGTAATGCATGTATTGAGCAGGTTGCCAAAAATATGAAAAAGCTGTACATGTTAAAAATTATGCAAACATTAATTTCCAAAATCGAACAGCTATTGGAAAATTAGTTCAAACTTTTGCCTGTGCTAGGATAAATTTTGCAAAGAGTATCACAGTGTAACTGTAGCCATGCGGATTTTACCCTACTCGTCAGATTTGTGTGTTCTCTAACATTTTGTTCCCCATGATAATCATTATGGCGGCTGCCATCCCATAATCTCAAAGTGGTTGTTTACCACGTATCGTCCTAGTCTACAGCCTCTGGCTAGCAAATTAAGTGAGGCAAAAGGGTTCTGAGTTCGCTAAACGTGGGCTATAATAAAGTAATGGGCGGATCTTGGATGAAAAATAGCATATATGACTGGGTTTGACAATATGGCGGCCGAAAGTGTCGCTGATGTGATTGATTTGTCTTGTTGCCACTTTCTGTCAACTGAGGGCGAACCTTCAGTACAAAGAATGCTGCCACTTTTCCTTGAAACCCTTTCTGGATAAACGAATAGTCACTATTTACTGAAGTGCTATATGCAGTCGAGCAAATTAATAGCTTTGTGGCAAAAACTAATACGGAAATTGATTTATTTCTACGTGTGAGCTATTTTCCGGGTGACTACCGGGATTAAGTTAGACTTAGTAAGTTTTTTGTCAGTTGCCGATATTTGGCAGTAGATGGCGGCGACGGTTAGAAATCTATATATATAATCCGCTTAGGTTGGGCAAGCAAACTCATCATTATGCACTATAATGAAAGAGGGCGAGCGACCGACAATGTCAAACAAACGGGTGTGGCCTGTAACAATCAGTAACAATCGAAATATTGCTTTGATAATGCTACCTCTTAGAGCCGACTTAAAAGAGTTTCAAAATTGGTTCAGTAACAATCACTGCATGCACGACCGTTGTTGGATTTATTGCTCTTGGTATCAGAACTAAGAAACGGGCAATTGAGCGTCCTCCATTGAAAAAAGACATTTATTTCCATAACAAAACAAATCAACACGGCTTAAGATGGAGGGGGAAGCAGGGATGGGGATATTCAGACCACTCAATAGGGGAATCTGGGTCGGGGACGGGGGAGGCGGTGCGCGACGGCAAAGGGGTTACGGGGGGGGGATCAGACCGCAGGGGAGTTCGGAGGAGGAAGCAGGGGGCAGTCGGCCTCAGCACCGTTTTCATTCCATACTGCTCACTACAGTATTTCGCTCACATATGCGGCAACCGGCTAGACCGGTGTATGTTACGCCGGGGGTATAGCTAGTATGTATATAAATTGCCATACATTGAATCAAGATAGGGTATTTTTTTCTGATGCGCATTAATTTTCTGTACACTAATTCCAGTATTTTATTTTCAGACATTGATGAGTGCGTGGACAACAACGGTGGATGTCAGATGCTGTGCGTCAACAAACCTGGCTCTCATACGTGTGCCTGTCCTGACGGATACAGATTAGCCTCCAACGGCAAAAAGTGCTTAGGTAAGAGTGATTTAAATATGGCCCTTTCACCCAGCCCCGCCCCCCCCCCCCAAAAAAAATCTAAAAACTAAGTCTACGACATAACACCACTACAGGGCAGTGACACAACGTTGCATTATTGCATATAACTCTATGCTGGAGCAAGTAACTGAGATAGCTGCAAGGGTCACTGGAGGGGGAAAAGAAGGGCGTCTTACTGAAGACAATGCTGTTAAGAGTGGATTTCTTAGGCCTATAATTCGCGGGTTTTGTCGATTTGTTGGCAGTTGCTGACATTTTTAAGCAAGTGGATTCTTTTCTTTTCCGATTACAACCTCGCAGCATAAGGGATTGGAGAAAACAACGTTTTTTAAGCCTGTAAAATCCACTCTCAAAGCACTGCCTTGACTAGAGGTACCGTTGTTTAACCCTCCATTTTAATCTAGTGCGCCTTGCAGCTATCTCTCTTGTAGCCAATATGACGTCACATGACACTGCTCTATTACGTAAAATGGACATGTTGCAAATGTGTAACTGTTCGAATGTAAGCCAACTATATACATCCGTACTGTACGTAACGTTGACAGTTTGGGTAGGCCCTAGCGGCATCATATGTCATCCACATTTGCTCCTGCTAAGGCATAAACGAGGTCTTGTTTCTCTACTACCAAAAGCTTGTGTATAGACGTAGATCCTTTGGTTTTAAATTTATTTTTACATTTGATTGCTGTTGTTGACAGCAAGACGTAGCAAGTTCGTTTTTGACCACGAGACGTAGCAAGTCTCAAAACAGTGCATTATTTAGTGTTTGAATTGTGATCCGAGATCCTATCCAAAAACTTGTTAAGTTCTTGTAAAAACCTTTAAGTTCTTACAGCAAGATCTTGGGTCCAGCAAGATCTCGGTAGAAGATCCTGTAGGATCTTGCTAGGGTCCTACAGGGTCCTACAAGATCCTGTAGAATCCTACTGGATCCTGCAAATCCGCACCAAGATCCTACAGGATCTTGCTTATAATCAGGCGGATGTCCACCAAAATATTACACCAAGATATTACAGGATCTTGTAAGTTTTGTTATTCCTGTAAGAACTTAAAGGATCTTGCAAACATTCCAGCAAAAACTTAAAGGATCTTGCAAAACGTCCTATTTCTTGGATAGGACGTTCGCTGGCTTCTTCTCAGTCTGTTTTGGAGTGGTACTTTTACTTTGCGATGCCTTCAGATCCCGAAATTAAAAGAGTCCTTTAATTTTTTTACGCCTATTTTTTATTTTGAACCATCGAATATCTTAAGATTTTTAATTGAATGCAGCAGGAGAGGAACTAATTGTTTTCACGTTAAATGATTCTGCAACGGTTTTCCAGTTATTGGAAATTTCAGATCTTTCCACTTTTTGGAATTGAGTCTCGGTTATTCTGTGCAACGCTGTAAACAAAAATAATTTCTGTATCAATTTTGTGAATTTTCTTTCTTCTCAAGATAAGAATGAATGCTTGTTGAATAATGGCCACGGCCCGTGCCAAGATGTCTGCACCAACACCAAAGGATCGTATATTTGCTCGTGTGAGATCTCAGGAACTCGTCTCGGAGCTGACAACCATACCTGTGAAGGTGAGATATTTGCATGAGCCTTTATTGTTTTAATGTTTTCATACATTAAGACAGGCGTATTTTGAATAAATTCTGATCCAATCCCAAACGAACACAACACAAACATTCTGCTTGCCTTGCCTAACTAATGAGTGGACTGGCTCTGTATTTACTTTTGAAAGATGATAAGGGACCGTTCATTATTTATCAACGAGGGTGGGCTGGCGGATTGTCGTCATCAATATAAAAAAATGCATGACCCCCCCCATTGGTGTTCGTGAATTTTTTGCCCCCCCCCAAAAAAAAATTGTATTAGTTTTCATTTTCATGAAATGTGTGTACAAAGCATACTAGGCCTACTTTAATACCTTGTGGAATGTGCTGAGCTAAACAAATTTATTACATTGATATTCTCTAACATGCTGTGCACTTAGTTTCTCGCAGTTTTTCCAGACTCCACCTCCTCCTGATTGCAACTTCAATAAAATGTTAGCCCCCCTCCCCCTCCCTTTTCCTATAAAAATTTTCGTGACCCCCTCTCATTTTCGCCGGCCACCCCCCGTCCATAAATAACGAACGGTCCCTAAATACGAAATGCAGTGGCGAATCCACGATAATCCTCGGGCACCGGTTTCGGGTTGGGGGGGGGGGGGGAGAGACAAAAATGAAGTCACTTATTTTATTTTATTTAATGGTTAGTTTTCATTGGAAACTCCCGGTAGTACTTGGATCATGAAACAGACTAATTTTAATAATTTGAAAGTCTAAGGGCCCCCGTGCACTAGGTTGCCAGGCCGCGAGACCAGGTCGCTGCAGCCAATGAGAATGCTTACTGTTTATGGAAAACCACGCATTGATTGTTCTCATTGGTTGGAACGAGCTTATCGGGCGGCCTGGCTGCTTAGTGCGTGTGGGCCCTAAGATGACGGTCTTCGTTAGTTGCGAGATAGATGAGATCCAAAGTTGCATAGAAATGGAATAAAAATTACTTTAAGCAACAGGCGTTTTCCGGTTTCAAAGCCCCTGAAATTGATGAATCTTAAGCCGTTTAAAGAATTCCTTAGCTTCACAAAAGCAATGTTTCCACTATTTTTTTTTTTTTAAGCGTAAGTAGTACAAACGATTTTTGAATTCACTAGTGTATCGTGCGCTCAATCTTCGGTTGACTTGCCTGTACGATACAACTTCTGAAAAACGCGAAGAAGCTGCCTGCAGGAAAGCGGACTTCTGGAATTGCCCGCACGAATTTCGCATTTAATTCGATACCAGTTTACATGCAAACTCCTACATAAACGCATTTGCTGTGATGAGGTCTTATTTCGGTTTAACGGTCACTTAATTATTATTTTTTCATTTGACTCTCACCTTATTCCAGCACCTTTATCCTAATCTTTTAGCCTTTTTTTTTTTACCTTTATCACTTTCTGATGTTTCACGTAAGTGCGTAAAACCTTAAAAGTGCTTGAATGTTGCCAGAGCGATTTTCAGACATGAAAGTGCATGACTTTTGGCATGTCACCTTCAAATTTCTTGAATTTTTTGCTTTAGTGGAAAGTGGTCTCACAGGTTACCCCCCACCACCCTGGCATAGTGAGGAGTGACCCCCCCCCCCCACCCAAAACAATACCAAACGTAGTTATACTCATAATAAGTGATCCATCTAATACCAAAACTCAGCTACTCAAAGTAAGTGAAGGCTCCCCTCCCACCCCCTACAGTGGGCGTAGGTGGCCTGTACGACTATCTCATATGCTGGAGGTCACTATTTCGAACCTGGCCTCAGTCCCCCCCCCCCCACCCCCCAGGTATTTTCGGGAGTGAAGGACCAGTAACGGCGTCAGGACTAAATTGTTTGGGGGCCGACAGAGGCACATCTGGAAGCAGAGTGGGCCAAGGATTATTTTTTTTAAGGCATCACATTAGGCACTTTTATTCCGTTTAATTCAAACCTAACGTAAGCTAAGCTTCAATACAGTTCAATGTATTTGTAAAATAAGCCCCATAAACACACAGAATAAATTAGGGTGCACATACATTGCAAAGTTCTAAAAAAAATACATATATAAATAAAATAAAATAAAAAAATAAAAGTCTTGTTTATTCATTTGATTTCAAGTTTAGCCCTGCAAGTTTTTTTTTATTATTTTATTTTCTGGTGGTGATCCCTGAGTATTGGGGTTGGGGAGGGGGGGAGGGCGTGAAATATTGGTGGGGGGGGGCTGGCCCACCCCTGGCGCCGTCACTGCGAAAGACCCTGCTATGCATCGTGCTCGTGTCGATCGATTGTGGCTAGTAAAAGATCTAGGATTTTCCGATGGGAATATCCTAGCAAAATTTCCCTCTCTCCGTCTGGCATTATGACTATGGCTGGAGCGTATCAAACTTCCAACCCCCCCCCCCCCCACTACATCTAATGCCAAACGTATAAATGTGCCCCTCTCACGCCATTTTTTTTTTTTTGTTGGATGTAAATGGTTATTTGGAAAACCGCGCAATAATCACTTGTGTATCGTCATAATGGTCGTATATAAGGGTCGCTGAGCTGTTGGTGGAAAATTGATAGTAAAAAGTGCCCCCTGACAAGGCAAAACTCTCAACCACGTTGGAATGCACACAAATTTTAATTTTCAGAGCCGTTACTTTTGCTCCTTGTTCACAAGGATGATGCTTAAAAGGATTCAAAACATTAAGAAATGGTTTAAGCCCCATACACAACGCAGCTGGGTAGTGTGTGGTGCTTAAACCATTTCTTAATGTTTTGAAACCTTTAAGCATCATTATTGTGAACAAGGAGGAAAAGTAACGGCTCTGAAAATTAAAACTTGTGTCCATTCCAAGGTTGTGGTGAGTTTTGCCTTGTCAGGGGGAACCTTTTACTACCTATTTTCGCCCACTCACAAATTAAGTTTGCAGTAGGACTGTTGGGTGACGTTGAGAAAGAACTCAGAGTAGAGTGGATTGTAGTTTGCTACTCCTCGTTCCAACGGTCCTTTATATAGTCCTGTTTCTGCACAACTTTTTGTTTGTTTGTTTGTGGCACTGTGTGCTGTGACCCCCGACCTTCAGACAGCCAGTAAAGTTTGAATTGCCCTGTAAGTTCCACCACTTAATGCTTTGACCTGTCCGTCTGGTCCCACACCTGTAATTAATTTGGGTGTGTGGTGTTTTATTTAAATACCACACGTACGTGGATGGCAAGAGTTTATGGGTTCACTAATTACAGGGTGTTTTCTAGTTAGGACTACCTCCGACCTCCATCCCCACTAGGCACACACGCACACTGTATTATGTTATCATAATGTGTCATGAGGAAATGGAGGTTTTAGGCTTAGTAATTAAGTCGTCCGTTTCATTCTTTCAGACATTGACGAGTGTGCCATTGATAATTTCAAGTGTTCCCATACTTGCCTCAATACGGTCGGCGCTGCCTTTTGCGCATGCCCAGAAGGGTTTATGCTTGGAGAAGACTGGAAGACGTGTGGAGGTAAAGTGGATTTACACCTTTATTTATTATTTATTTTCGGTCCTATCGCCTAAACAAGCAAGTTCCGAAAGAATTGTGTGTGAAAACGACGAATCGGCTAGTCGACATTAGGCTGGTCTTGGGAGAATACAAGATACAATAATCTGAGAAAGAAAGAGAAGACACCTACCTTGATTGAGATTGGAACCCAAACAGCCATCCCTCCTACCAAGAATTTATACGGTTGGGAGGAGAATTTGTGACTGAGACCCATACTGGAACGTCTTGGATACATTCACATTAGTTCAGTCTTAGTTTATAGAGGGCGCCACGTGTTTTATGCGAGAATTTCTACTCAGTTTTTAGCCTAAAATTAAACTCAACTAAACGAAACTATAGCTTATATTTAATTATTATTTAGCCTAGCTTAGTTGTAATTTAGTTTACTTTAGGTTTGGGCTGAAAAATTAGCAAAAATTACCAGATAGAACACGTGGCGCCCTCTGAAAACTCGGACTGAACTAATGGGGACGAATCTAAGGTGTTTCAATAGGGACTTATTAGAGTTACAAATTTTCCTCCCAAACCCTATAAATTCTTGCTCCTACAGACGTTACAAACGTTCCAGCGGGATGTCTTGGGGGCGAGCAGGGCTCTGCTACAGTACCGGCCGAATCTGGAATGAAATACACCATACGCGGCTGGGTTGTAGGGGTGGCACGATAATCGA